>JANHGN010010389.1:0-34936 GCA_024605025.1 Megaceryle maxima | reverse complement strand
TTTCCATTAACTTGCACCATTTCCATCTTTTCATTATTTTTTTCCTCCCTCCAGTTAGAGACCCAAGAACCTTCCACATGCGGCTCTCCTTTCTGATCTTAAAAGTTTCTATTCTGCCCTAGTCAGAGGTTGAGCTGATTTCCTTTCAGATTTGGAAAAGTCTCATAGCTCCTTAGCACATTGCTGACACAATAATGAAGTAATTATATTTTTCTCTTCTTCAAGAACAGTATAAAAATATGAAGTGCTTGTTTATGGGCAAACATTTGCTGTAGTCAGGCTTTTTGGTGTTTGCTTCCCCTTCCCCCCGTGTAGCATCTGCTATAATGAATACTGAATCCAAGGGCAAAACTCCACATGAGTCTCAGAAAGATCCCTAAGGATACAGAGGACTTTGATCTTTGCTGGGTGAGAGTAAGAGGAACCAGTCTGAGGCTTTGACTTAACTTCTTAATTTCTGGCATCCCTCTTAAATGACTTCTCTTGGTCCAGGTACCTGATAAGTCCATAACACTGTGTTACCTTATCCAAGATTCTTTTATCCTCTTGAAGCAAAAGCCCTGGGTTTTTTTCTGGAATAATAATAATAATAACTGCAGAACATACATGTTATTAATGAAAGCTACTCCAGATGAAGTGTTCTAGCCAGTGGCATAGGGCACACAGAAGAAAGACTAAGCAATGGCCTGTTTTCAGCAGATGGTGTTGTCCTGTCTGCTTCTGCAGAGAAAAACAAACCTGAAGCAAGTTTTTTCTGAAGCTGACCAATTAAGAGATACAGAGATAGCATTACACTGGAATGATAAGCACATTTCCTTGCCCATTGTCACATTAAATTACTTTCCTTGCACTCCCATTTGACCCCTAAGTGAGGGCCTGTTGCTCTTTGTGCTGCATCTCTGCAACAGCTCCTCTGACTTTCATTTATTTTGTTTCTTTATATTTCTGTTACTTTATTATATTAGTTATTCTACACTTTCCTTTCCTCTGCTGAGATGGTGACCTGCTTGGGAAAGGGCCAGAAGTCATTATTCAGCATATTTTTTTGTGTGTGTTTGCCTCCAAGAGCAAAATGCCTGTCCCTTGCATTTGCTTTAATTAGCAAACTTGAGCTGGCTTGTAATATGCTCAGCTTCTTGTGCAGCCTTTAGAAATAATTTCAGGTTTGCACAGCTATGTGGACCACAGGTTGAAAACCAGTGCCGTACATACTTATAACTTGATGGACTGTTTAGTTGCACTGGAAAGAAAATGTTGACAGGAAATCCACTAATTATCAATGAAATTGGCAATAGAATGGAGTGATTGTTATTCTATGATAAAGTCCCAGCAGATTGCTTTCACCTTGGTTCAAACACAAACAAGATGCAAGCTAATTCTAAGCAAGATAAAAAACAGAGTCTTTATCTATGGCATGTTGCATGGAAGGAGGGGGAAAGAAGATGAAGAGACTCCAGGGAAGTGATGTATAATGTGCTTAAAAACCAATTATAACACATGCTTATTCCTTCTTTGCTTTTGTCTGGTGGTTTCCAGTTAGGAAATTCAAAAGAAGGTATGCCCTATGTTTCATTACTGGCAAAATTGACAGGATTTTAACATTTTAATAATTAGACATTTAATTGTATTATTTTTTTTCTTCTGGTTTAGAAACAAGCTTGGGTGATCCACACGAGAGTGCCAAAATGAATGGTGATAATACCAATCTTTAGCTGCTGATCTGCACAGAATCACATTTCAAGTCTGACACATGTTTAAAAATACAAGAGAGTTTTACAAAACCTAAGGGATTTAGGTGCCTAAGCACTCTGGGCATCAATGGGAGTCACATGCTAGGTGTGTATGTAAGTCTGAAATCAACCTAATGGCAACCTCACTACACATTATATGCATGATTGGGCATCTAAGTGCTTTTCAAATCTGGTTTTCAGTGACCAGCTTCAAAACCACATCACCAATGAACAGAAAAGATGGAAAGCATCTTAAGAAATCATACTGGCAACATCTTCTAGCTGTGGTATTCTACAGAGAGAAGCAGTAGTAGTTTGTAGGCAGAGGGGTTATTTTAGGTAGCAGAAAAATTTTATCAGACCTGATAGTATAATAAGGAAAAAAATAGAGATATCAAAGAAAGACTAGAAAAGGACATCTTCTGCATGGTTACAGGTGGAAAAGGATTTTATGCACCAGTTTAGGAACTGAGACACAAGGGTTCATTTTCTCCTACACACTGACAGGCTTTGACCCCGATTTACTTGAATCTCCATATGTTCAGGAATTTTGTGGGGGGCTTCTCTTCTCCCACTGAATCTAAGTACAGAGGAGTATAAGGGTTATGGAGCAAGAACATTAGCTCTAAAATTGATCCTAGTTCCCAAGTCTCATTGATTTCATTATGTTTAGAAAAAAATGTTAAGTATCTTCTTTCTTTTTTGTATTAGTGAAGGCACAAGGATGGGGCTTAAACCAAGTGTAGTAAAGCTGTCAGAAGACTGGTCCTGAAAGTAAGATAAGAGAAAAAAGAAACCTTACTTGTGTGAAAGAACTTGTAGTATGAGCAATTAACTTGGCTTTTTGATTAGTTTGCCTCTAAGCAGCCATCAGAATCTATAAGATGGTTATATTCCTTCCTGCTGGTAATTTATATCTAGTTGGCCATCCCAGATCAGTGCTTCCTGGAAAACACCAGTAGCCTTGTGCATAGATAACAGTCTTCCTGTTCCTGCCAGAAGCAGCATAGCAAAAATCTGAACATCTGTCAGAGAGCCACTTCATTCCCCAAGTGATGCAAATTAAAAGATAACAGGATTGCTTGCGCTCCTGGACATAACTGATCAAAGGACCATTCAGAAACTTGTGCTGTCTGCCTTAAATAAATCCAGTACTGCCATTCCAGACACATGCACAAGGGGAATTTTGCACTGTCTTATATGTGGAAAGGCTTGGATGGAGATGTGTTGGTTTTTTATCAGACCATCTGAGATAGCTGAAGAGTACAGATGAGGCATTTGACACTCCTGCTTTTCTCTGGGTCTGTGGAGCAGCAAACTTCAAACAAAGAGCAATTGCTCCAAGTTTAAATTAATTAGGTAATGTGACAATTTGAAATGAAAGAGTGGTTGATATCTGAGGGGCAGAGAGATGTCATCCAAGGGAGACTTGGTGAGAGAGAAGATAGAAACAGCTAAATAATTGTCATGTCCATAAAAACCACTGCTGTGCACTTCCTTCTGTGAAAGGTAAGAAAGGCCACTTCCATAGAGGGTCAGTCCTGACAAAAATAAGGTGGAATATAAATCATTTGTGGTCATGTGAATGATTAATTTCACAGACATGATCCATGAAAACTACTAATGTGCTTTAATTCTTTGCCCAAGGGACAGTTCCCAAACAGGACCAGAGCAGCATCTGGGTGCCTAGGTTTAAAACTGCCAACCTGAAAACACTTGCACATCTGCCACTTAACCTTCATCTACTTCCAGTGCTGAAATGCCTTAGGCATCTACACTTATGGGCTGTCTGAGCATCTCAGTCTCAACCGTGCTAAGAACAGTGCCTGCCCTATACCCCCCTTTTCCTCCTGACAGGCTCCATCTGATAGACACCTGCTAGAAACACGTATCAGATACTTCCTAGGTTGTCTGCCCTCTGAAATAGCATCTCAGTTTCATACTCTTCTAAAACAGAGCTATAACTACACAGAAGTCCCTTTTTCTCCTCCCAGTATGTGAGTTCATGTGGGCACGCTGTATTTGGTTCTGTATTCTGCCTTGAGGACTCTCCTCTCCCATCTCTGTGGAAAGTGGCTATGAGGATCTGAGATGAAGAAGCTGGTGTGGTTTTGCTACACAAATCTTTTCCACATTTTTCACTAATACTAAAGACACAAGCATGTTGCTCTGTGAATCTGCTATTCTGAGTAAACCTGGAGTGAAGCTTTCAAAGGGTCTTAATAGAAGCCAGAAGTTTTAGCCCTGAAATACCTTGGGCTACAGCCCTGTAACTTGTGATTTCTCTGTTTTTCCCATGAGGCTAAATTGTGACTAAAAACCGTATTTCTTCTGTTAATTATCATTTTTACTCTGTATGTCTTTCAAGGCACTCTCCGTGTTTGCCTAAAAAAATTTTCTCCCTCAACAATGGAGCTAATGAAACAATGGAGCTAATGAACATGATTCCATCTTTTATCTCTAACTATCTACAGCTGCAATAATACCTACTTCTCCTCATGTAATCCTACATCCACACCTCCCAGGCTCTGTTTGCTAAATACTAGGAAAGCACAACTGGTATGATGGTTGATTTGAAGTTACAGATTTCTTGATTGGATTGCTGGCACTTGAAAATTGGTTGACTAGATCAAGTGAAATAAATAACAACTCATGGGTGAGGGAGGTTCTTTTTCTTGTGCTGGAAGGGGTGAGTTTGAGTGTTTGTTCTTTACTTGCATTTTTATCCTTATCTCTAAGGCTACGCTAAGGTAAGGTTTCTGAGTATTCACCAAGTGGATTTTGTGGTGCTTGAGAAGTGGCAGTGTGTTATTAGAGGATTCTGAGTGTGGTTTGTAATAACTAAAGTATATCTAAAAGATATACTCTAACCTTCATGTCTTCTATATAACTTAATCTGTGTGTTGCCCTTTTGGATGTTGGTTGAAGCATATACAAGCTTATATGGTCTAAAAGAGCTTTGGGGAAAGGTGGTGTTGGTTTCCACTACTGTTTCAGTAAGGAATTCTTTGTTTTGAGCCTACCTGATAAACTGAGGCTCTTGGATACATCTGGTACAACTATTAGCATTACAATAGTACAGTTATTATTATTTTCTTCTGGAAGCTGACAGAAACATTTACACATTGGTGGATCGTTTTGGCCCTATAAATGAAAATATTGACTCCCCCAGGTGAGGCTGCTGTCTATGAAGATTAGTTGAATGAACTTGACAGTACAAAAAGCTCAGAAATGCGAGTGCAGTTCATGTTCTTGCAAGTCTTAGTTTATTGCTATCACTACGCTAGTCCCTTCTCCTTCCACTGGAGCTGAAAGCCTCAAGAGCTTCTTCTATTACTCCACCCCCACAGGTATTAAACCCCTTTTTCTTTTGAAGCAACCAGCTTAGCACAGTAAGATTGCACACAGATTGCACAGTTGCACACTTCTCAGGGTCTGTTAGGCTGGGAATATGTTACTCCTCTTTCAGATCCTCTTAGCTTTGCCAAAAGTAAGAAAACAAAAGTTGTTAGACCTTCAGGCCTGGCTTTTTAAACACGACCTAGTTGTTTGTTCCTTTCATGAACTTTTTAATATTACAAAGCAGAAGTTGCATTTCCATTTGCTATTCTGTTTTGTGCTTGATTTTAATGTTGTTGCTGATATTGGCATTCATCCAAGTAATCTAAAAATCAGTTTGATTTTGCTAGATTGATTAATTTTTTTTTTTTTTCTATTTATTGAGAGTAACACTGGGAAAGTATTTGTATAGCTTAAATGGATCCATCAAAAACTGCATGGAATATCCATACAAACTTTAGGTAGTTTATCAACATTGTCAGTTCCTAGTTCTGACACTTTCATGACCCTGTGATTGAGAGATCTGAGAATTGCAGTTGTTGGAGTTCTGTTTTGGTTTTGTTTTTTTAAACTTGAAAACTCCCTTAAGAGTCTCTCTTTTACAGTTGGCTGAAACCCATAAAATAAAGCCCAGATTTGTTAATTCCTTTTAAGCAATGTTTAATCTCCTATGTTTTTCTGATTTGGTTATTCACTCATTTAGGGATCACAGTCCAATTAAGAAGCAGATTCTTAAAAGTAAGTAGATTTGCAAAAGATACAATAGTGAAATATTGACATGGAATTTATTAGAAATAAGGCTCTAAATTGGGGCTAAGAAAACAGGTAAAATGTATTTGAGAAATGGGATTTAATAATTTTGATTACTCGGGGTTGTTGACACGTCCTCCAGTTTTGATGGAGAACACCAGAGTGTGTTTGATTCCAGGTAAGAAGACTCGAAAAAAGGGTAGGTGAATGTCTCCCTACCTTGAGTCTAGACATAAGGTTTAGCCTTTATATTTTAGGTGACATCTTAAATCCTGCCCTAAGAAAAAAAGCGAGATACACATTGTACACAGACATCCAGAGTGATTAAAACAATCCATACAGGTAGTGGTGTGGACCTTTTTTTTTTTTTTTTTTAATCACACAACTTCTGCTGAAGCTTCAATTTTTCCTCTGTAAAGATTAACCAAAATAATAACATCTGAAACTTCGTGATTGGACTCCTTCTCCTGAATAAAGAAACTATATTTAAATAAAAAGAGAGACCATTGTCTTGACTTGTTCTCCTAAGGTGTGTAATTTTGTGGAAAGCAACAATGAAGAGAGTGAGAAACATGGCTAAGAAGGAAGCCTTCATTACTATTTCTATTCTGAAATGGGGATGTTAAACCCTCCTCTCTGTACCATGTTACATCCATGTGCAACCATGGCTGTTTTGTCTATTGATAAAACAAACACAGGCTATATTAGTATGTGTGACTGTCTCATTGGAAGGGTAGTTAGTAACTATTTAAATCTGTTTACTGTTGACCTGGCTGTGATCAGTACACTTTTTTTTTTTTTAATCTAATATCTTGCCTCAATTAGTGTCCTTAGGCTGAAAAGTTCTGCTTTAAGAAACGCTTCTTAGTGCATGCTTGCAGTCACTTGCACAGTGGAGTTCAAATCCAGTTTAGATGCCTCCTGCCAATCATCATCATTGTGGGGTTAATAGTGGAGGTTTGATTGGTTCTTTTATTCTTGATAAGAAACTTTTGTTTTCTACGTGTTACATTTTTCACTCTGCCACAAAAAGTACTTAAAACAAACCTTATAATTTTGAGAAAATTGAGATTATGCAGCTGCTGGAGCTGACAGTGTCTGACAAGTACTTTTCCTTTGGGGTTATGTCAATTATGTTGTTACAGAACATGCTGAGCCTAGATCCAGCCTGTTTTGTTGTGGTATTTGTTGGGGTTTTGGGGGTTGGTTTTTTTGGGGTGGCTTTGTTTTTTATTTTCTTTTGACATGTTGCTTGGAGTTGGCATTTGCAATGATGGATGAAATGGTTACACTGAGGCAGCATTTTCTAAGGAAAGCTCTCCTTTCAGGAGAAATATCAGTGTTTAACTGCAGGTTGGAAACCCTGTAGGCTTTTTTTTTTTTTTTTTCATTAACCAATGAAATTTGAAGATTCACAGTCTGGATTCCTGTAACTGATAGTATCCTGAGATAAACACATGGAGCCTCACGATTTAATTGAACTCCTGTTGTTTTTTAGTGGGTATAGTATTGGAAACATGCGATATTTTTTTAGACCAGTGTCACAGTTTCTGCCTAGGAAACTATCCAGGATCAGGAAGAGCCCAAGCACTGGCAGGTTTATTACCCAGGCAGCTGAATTGTTGTTAAGGTTTCTGGCATGGTTTTGGTCATGCATTCAAAGTAATTCCTAGATTTGTTCATGTAAATTAGCACAAGCCATTGTTTATTTTCAAGAAGCAGTTCCTATAAGGCCATGTGCCCTGTGGGGAGGGAAAAGGTTTAATTTAATGGCTGTGACCCACGTTGTGCCAGCATGTTGAAGGTGAACAGCCCTTTCCTCTTTTTAGATACAGTACAGATGGAGCAACATAGTTTAAAGTACAGCAGCTCAACAGACCTCAAGGAAAGATAAATTTTAGGAGTGAGGTATTTAATGGTCAGGATTCCTTTCTCCTACCTTTGGACACCACAGATATCTCCATCAAGGCTAGTCATGTTGACATCACAGCAATGGAGTGAAGCAGGCACTTTCAAGCCATGCTTTGCTTGACTTATTTTAGACTCCTACACTAGGATTAAGAAACTACAATGCTAAGCTTTGTACCTCAGACATGAGAATTTGAAGAGACCCACCAGAGATGCTGTAGTGGTGTGTCTAACTCTCTACTGAGGATCTGCAGTTGATTGGATGACATAGATTGCACCCAAAAGTTTGTTTCTCAAGGCTAGTTGGGAAGTGAGTAGGTGACTGTCCCTGATGCTGTGCTCTGATTAGAATTAGAGCCATAGATGATTAGGAAGGTGTTTCTTTAAAGGCAATAGGTCAGCTGTTTAATAAAAAAAAAAAAATCCGTTAGTTTGGATTTGGAAACAGTAAGGACACATACTTCTGTTAACCCCCTGAAACATTTAAGGGGTAAAAGAAGGCAAAGCAGAGCTGTTCTTTAGTTTTGTCACATTACATTGGTTCCTGATCTAAACAAATATCACGGTCGTTCTGTGTGTAGAACTTTTCCCTTCTTGGTCCAAGACAAAGGTATGAAATTGTAGTGTTCCTGCTTACAATTAATACTTGGAATGGTGCATCACAACAGATCTGGGAGAAAACTGAATTTCCCATTCATCTCAAACTCAGTCAATCAGACAAAGAGTGTGGGTACTGTTTCTGTGAAGAGATGAGCCTCTAGCTTTACAGTAATAGTCCACGACTCAAGGGGTTTCACATCAATTTTTCTCAACTTAGTTTGTCCTACGACTTTTGACACATTACCAGCTTTGTAAGCCTGAATCACTCTTTTCCTTCTATTTTTATACCACTTCACCAAGAAAGCCTTTTAACACAAAGACCATTTCTGCTCCTGTATGCTACCTGAACAAGGACACTAGCTTTGCAACAAATGCACCCATACATTTCATAAAGATCCCCATCCTTTTGCACACCCCACTGTAGATCAGGATAAATGATGGAGAAGGTGTAATTGAGGCAGAAGAATAGGTGTTTTTAATCATATGTGCAAATACCTGATCTCCAGGGCCACTCATAAAGGCAAGATATTCAGGCTGGATTATTCACTAATAACTTTGTAGTGATACCTACAGGCTCTCCTTTTTCTCTTGTATAGGCATTTGTTGGAGTACTGAAACACAAGCTGCTATTGCAAAGAAGGAGTGAGAAGAAAAGCGATTCTTCTAGCAGAGTTTCCTATAAAGGTGGAACCAAACAGGACCTAAGCAGGAAGCATGCTTCCAACACAGATAGTTTCCAATTCTTCTTGGTAACCAGTCAGTGAGGAGTGAACGTGGCATCTGGAATGCTGTGCATTTAAATGCTGTCTCAAAGTTAGGACCGTGAAGGTGATGGATGGCAGTTGGGTGTGATTGCCACTCCATCCACCCTGACACGTATCGTGGCAATGGCAGTCACTAAATTTTGCCTTCCCATAAGCAAAGCTGGTAATGAGGTCCTGAGCATTTCACTGACACCGCCTGTTCAATAATCTGCTTTGCATTTGTCTTCTGGACTTTGGTGATTTGCTACTATGGCTGATCTAGCAAGAATTCATCAAAACAGCATATTAAAGTAGCTATTGGGCTATGAAGTTGTAGCTTTTTGGCTTCCAGAATAGAGCCAAATGCATGTCTAAGTCTCTGCTGTTCTCTGTAAAACTCTTCCCTGAATAAAGGAGGCCAACTGCATCCTGGCTTGTATCAGAAATAGCATGGCCAGCAGGGCTAAGGAAGTGATCTTCCTCCTGCGAGGCCACACCTCGAATACTGGGTTCAGTTTTGGGTTCCTCCAAGAAGGACATTGAGGTGCTGGAGCATGTCCAAAGGGCAATGTTGCTGGTGAAAGGTCTAGAGAACAAGTTTTGTGAGGAGTTGCTGGGGGAACATTGACATTTTACAATGGAGAAAATGAGGCTCAGGGAAGACCTTGCTCTCTACAACTCTCTGAAAGGAGGTTGTAGTGAGATGGGGTTGATCTTTTCTCATAAGTAACAAGTGATAGATAGGATGAGAGGAAATGGCCTTAAATTATGCCAGGGGAGGTTTAGGTTTTATATTATGAAAAAATTCTTCCCTGAACAAGTTGTCAAACCCTGGCCCAGGCTGCCCAGGGCAGTGGTGGAGTCCCCACGCCTGGAGGGATTTAAAAGCCAGGTAAATGTGGTGCTTAGTGACATGGTTTAGTGGTGACCTGGCAGTGCTGGTTGAATTCAATGAGCTGGAAGATCTCTTCCAACCACAATGATTCTATGAGTCTAGGTCTGACCAGCTCAGAAGTGTAAGCAGAAGAGCCCACATGCTGCTGCTCCTGCCTGTTATGGCTTATCCCAAATCTAGCCTGGGGACATTATGCTACTTAGAAAGAAAGTGCAAGTGCAACTTAAACCTATAAAGCTTAATCAAGCTATCTGACACGGCTGACAGGCTGATTAACATAATGACAGAACTTGAAAATTAAGCCAGTAACAAAGGATTCTTTTTTTTTAACAGTCATTTTTTTTTCTTACAGAGTAGGTAAACAGATATGAGTTGTCCACTAATTGCCACCCATCTGCATTCATTGAAAACTGGCCCCTGCAGAGATATAATTTCATCATACTAATTTATCTGACAATCTTCTTTGTGGATTACAAATCCAAGATTCAAATAATATAGTCATTATTACGAGATAGGAAACTGCATATGATTTGAATGGGCCAAATGGGCCATTCCAAGAAAAACTGTATGATTACCTCCACTATAGAGCATGCAGATGTCCTCAAATGTGCTATGCACGTTACAGTCTCCAACCACCACCTCCTAAATGCCTAAACTTGAACAAGTTTGCCAGGGCCCATCATGTACAGATCTAGTGAGGAAAGCTCTTTGATAAAATAAATGATGAAATTTAAATGTTGTGGAAAAGATTCATCTCATTTAGCTTTAGACATCTGCAGTTGATAGCTCAGCTGTTCTCCCTGGGAAACTCACAGTCAGCAGAAAGAAATGAGCACATCCAGAGTGATTCATCATGTCTCTTTTGGATGTGTATGGTAAAGAGAATTGTGCCCTAGACTTCACTGATGGTTTTGATTAGATGTTGCGTGAAGAGAGCTCATGGTCAAAACTGACCTAAATCTACATAGGAATTTGTGTTTGATCAAATGCTTTTACATTTTAATTCTTCATATCTATTAAAAAGTAGAACATACATGTGGGAAAGGAAGAAGCTGTTTCAGTATTCATGGGCACGTTGGTTCAATCATCTCTGAATTCAGGGAACACAATTTTAGTTTGTTTCACTTGGAAGCTGACTTTAGTTTGGCCTCACTGTTGGATGCTATGAATGTTAGGCTGTAGGCTATTCCTCAGGGTGAGCTTTTAAAAAGAAAAATCCCCCCTAAACCTCAAACTATCTTTACAAACTTTTTTTTTTTTTTTTTTGGCTATAGAAATAAATCCATATACGTCTGCCTTTACCAAAAAATAAAAGGTGTCTGTAGAGGGGATGGGGGACCTTAGTTGTCTTGCTCAAGAGTACCTTTTATCAGGCCCCCAGTACAGATATTCTGAGTATTTTAATGCATTAGCACTGGTGCATATTTGGGAACAGTAGGCAATAAATAAATCCTGTAGTTGGTCCATTCAAGCTGTTTAATTTTACTTCAGTCTTGAAAGTGACTCAGACTATGGGCTATTAGAGAGCTTGATGTTTATTTATGCTTTTTAGCACAGAAATAGTGAATGTTTGTCAAGGCTTAATATGCTCATCTGAGCTCATCAGTTTCTACTCTCTGGCCTGTAATTTTCTTTCAGACTACTTTGCAACATCTTATTGTAGTTCACCTAGAGAAAATTCCAATGAAGTCTAAACAACTGACAGAAAGCCCCGGTTATAACTGTTGATATTTGTTTGGCTGATATTTGCTCTGTAGGAAACTTAGACACAGAACTTTAAGTACAAATCAACATATCTCCATTTCCTTGTTATGTCTCTTTGCCAAGTGATCTGATGCCTGAATCTGGTCTAGTGTTAATTGATTCTCTCCTACATCAGTTACTGCTTAAAACACTGTTTTCTTACCACTGCTGAGGGAACCAGGCTTCATTTGTATCATCAAGATTTAATTAACAGCAGCTTATCTATGATTTTTCATAGTAATATTTTACATATTTAAATAAAAGCAGCCCCATGTGGTCTCTTCTCCATGTATTTCATCCACCTAACCTGCCTTTGAAGAAATTATCCCAGGAGAAGAGATATGTCTGTATTTCCTTGGAAAGACAAATTAATTCTTACAGTGTGATGGACGGTGATACAAAAATCTATTTATTCCTTAAGCACCTTTGAAAAAGTTGCTTTCCTAGGTGTCAGGCAATGATTGCCCAATTAACTACCTGAAACCTCTAATTAATCCCTGTAAGTAAGCTAATCAGTAGCAAGTAGAGTTTTCAGATGATCCAAACAAGCCTGATTACTAAATTCAATGGTTTACAACAGAAAGACAGAGGATAATTGTTATTCCTTACCAGGCTTACAATCTAATTTCCCTGATCAGAGTAAAGATGTGACAACCCACCCATTTCCAGTATCTGCTCATGTGAGTATGAGATATTAGAAATTTAAGATTGATGTGTTTCTGATTACCTGGGACTAGAAAGTTTTCCCAGAAGTTACAAGGACGGGAATCTTAAAGAAAAGATGTATGGCTCCATCTGATATGGGTTCTGAATCATTGCCCATATCAAGAATAGAACAAAAACTTCTGGAAACTTCCTCAAAAATGTCACACAACTTAAGTATATCTGTTCTCTAATTGTATGTAGTGAGCCATGATCATTAGTGCCAGCAGTACCTATCTTAGCAGACAAGTCATAATGATTATGCACAGAATTGCAGAATTGTTAGTTGGAAGGAACCTCTAGAGAGATCAAGTCCAATCCTCTCTGGGCAGGCTTGTCCAGAGCACATTACACAGGATTGAAGTATTCCAGATGGGCAGAATAGAGGGGGAGGAGAACCTTCCTTGACCTACTGGCCACACTCTTCTTAATGCACCCCAGGATACCATTGGCTTTCTCAGCGACAGGGGCACATTGCTGGCTCATGGTTAACTCATTGTCTACCGGGACTGCAAGATCCTTCTCCTCAGGGCTCCTTTCCACAGGTCTACGTTGATGCATGAGGGTTGTTTCTCCCCAGGTGCAGGACCCTACATTTGCTCTTGTTGAACCTCATTAGGTTCTGCTCTGCCCAACACTCCAGCCTGTCCAGGTCGCTCTGGATGGCAGCACAGCCCTCTGGTGTTTCAGCCACTCCTGACAGTTGGGTATCATCACCAAACTTTCTGAGGGTACGCTCTGTCCCCTCTCCTAGGCTATTGGTGAATATGTCAAATAAGACCAAACCCAGTACTGACCCCTGGGGAACACCACTATCTACAGCCTCCAACTTGACCCTGCACCATTCATCATGACCCTCTGAGCCCTGTCATTCAACCAGCTCTCAATCCACCTCACTGTCCACTCATCTAACCCACACTTCCTGAGTTACCTAATGAGGATGTTATGGGAGACAGTGTCAAAAGCCTTGCTGAAGTCAAGGTAGATGACATCCTCTGCTCTCCCCTCATCTAAACAGGCAGTTATGACATCATAGAAGGCCACCAGATTGGTCAAGCATGATTTTCTCCTTGGTGAATCCCTGTTGACCTATTACAATAACTTTCTTCCACATGTTTAGAGATGACATCCTGAACAATTTGTTCCATCACCTTTTCAGGGATGGAGGTGTGACTAACTGATCTGTAGTTTCCTGGGTTATCCTTCTTTTTAAAGACTGGAGTGACATTGGCCTTCTTCCAGTCCTCAGGCACCTCTCCTGTTCTCCATGACCTTTCAAAGATGATGGTGAGGGGTACAGCAATAACATCTGCCAGCTCTCTCAGCGCTAGCGGGTGCAACCTATCAGGGCCCATGGATTTATGGATGTTCAGTTTAAGTGGTGTCTAATCTGGTCTTCCTCTACCAAGGGAAAGTCTTTGTCTCTCCAGACCTTTTATCTTACCTACAGGGTTGAGAATACATGAGGTCTAGCTTTAGCAGTGAAGACCAAAGCAAAGAAGGCATTGATTGAATAACTCTGCCTTCTCTGTGTCTTCTGCCCCCCATCTCACTCATCAGTGGAGCCACATTTTCCCTAGTCTTCCCTTTTCTTTTGATATACTGGAAAAAAACCCAACCACCTTCTTGTTGTCCTTAATGCCCCTTGCCAGATTCAGTTCCAGATGGGCCTTAGCTTTCCTCAGGAGCTGTTACATTTCATGTGCTGCATACATAGGCACACGGGCATGGAAGAGATTATAGAGTTAAGCATTTGCCTCCTTATCCTCATCCTTACAGGCAGGTGACTCTAACCACTGCTACCATACTGCCCAGAGCAAAAAGGAAATAGGATGTCACAAGACCACCCCAGGGGTCCAAAGCTCTGAAAGCCAACCTGGGCAAATAGCTGTAAACAATCATTAACTCTGTATCCCAGCAGTCCTCTGAGCCTGAGGCCATAATACACCCCAGACCTGGAAATCCCAACCAGTGGTTGTTTTTCTGTGTAATTGTAGGTTTGCTCCACAGCCGTTCAACTCACCTGCCCATTTGAAGGGAAAGAGGTTTAAAAACACGTTAGAGAGGATCTTGGGACTCTTGGTTCCTTTGGCCACGTGCTCACAGTGTGTTAAGTGAACCATTTCCATTCTGCTGTACAATCAACCTGAAGAAGAGAAAAGTCCATTAGGGATAAGCTACCTCTTAATTTCTCCCAGCTGACCCATGATAGCAACAAACCTGGAAATTGCTTCTTGATAAAGCCAGATTGCTAGACTCGGTGCTGTCAGGGAAAAGACAGCATCATTTTCTAAACAATGAAACACCTCCCTTATGGGATGTGGGAAGGAAGCTGTGTAGCTAATTTAATCCTTGCAGAGCTCTTACTTTATCAGCCTACACACTATTATCCCTTTCACCACTGGCTGGAGCCTGCATTATAGCCTTGTCACTCCAGCAAGGACCTGGAGGCCTTATATTAACTCTTGGGCTGCTGCTAAGCATCCCACTGCAGAACTCCTACTGACCTAGCAGAACACAAGCAGGTTGGGCTTTCAGCTTCCTTCTGCAGTTTCTCTGCTGTAGCTAAAGGCATTGTCCTTTTCCAGTGATCCCATATGGGACTTTCCTGTTCAGAAAACAGCAGCAGGGATTAGATCCCAATTTAAAATACAGGTTCTATACCTCACTCTGAACTTGGAAAATTATTTTCTACTTCTTGCAACAACCTGAACTCACATTTTAGGATTTTATAACTCTCTGAATAGTAAGAACTGGAGTTGTATAAATCTGTTGGTGTTATTTATTTCCATAAGGTCTTCATGCTTCTCCAGCTGTTCCTGTTGACCAGGCCTCACATTGCTCCTTGCTCTCATTTAACTCTGTTTTGTGTCATTTCCTCTTTCTGCTCAGCATCTCTAGGATAGACCTCTCTGTTAGCTGCTTTAAAGTCAGAAACTTAGCTAACTGTTACTATTTTAGATGATAGGAGATGAATTAAACCATCTCTCAGGTCACAGGAAACTCTTAAACCACTTTTTCCTGTCTTACTACTTATCTCCGAAAAGCTTCTCCCACAAATACAACTGGTTTGTGCCTGTATTTTGTCAACTTTGAATGTGAAAAATGTCCCCATTGCAATGCTGATTTAAAATAGCTTTATTGTGGAGCAAAAATGATTACAGATAGACTATTTAATAAACATTGGGGTCAGGAGTCTGAAAATGAAAATTTAACTTTTAATACTTTGATTCCGCAACTTCAGTTTGATTTTAGTAGAGATACTGTAGAATGTCTGGAGTAATTTAATATTCTGCAAAGCACAGGGTAAAGTGATGGCTTCAGCTGAAGACTTCTATCCTGATGACCCCAACTGAGTGCTTAATTTTGCATACAACTGACCCAAACTATTTTTATCTGTACAGTTGACAACTGAACTGCAGCTTGTTTTTGCATCTCAAAATGGACAAAATATGTCCCTTTTTGTGGGCTACCTTTTCATTCTGGTCATATTTCTAAACTGGAATTGTTGTTTCCTACTGGGGCAAATCAATACAGAGTTGCTCCAGCTTTGTGTCAGTTAAGGATGTGACTACTTTTTTTTCCAGGCCTTCCCACTTCTGTCCCCCCTCATCGTGCCAATTTAAACCAGTGCCAATCTATCAGTGTTAACAGAGTTGTGCCTGATTTATAACGTTGTGACAGTAAAATCAAACTGAAAACCCACAAAACTTTTAATTAATCATCTTAACATGCAGTAATCAATGTAACCTACTTTTGTGTTTTTTTTACTTAGAGAAATAGATCATCATGAATTAATTCTGTATTTCTTCAAGATAAAAATGACTGCAAGCTATTTACTGTGTGCCCATGGCACTGAAGGACTCTGCAATATTTCTGCATATTCCTTATCTTCTGCAATTTACTTTTATCCAGATTTTTGTACTTTCCACAATCTACGATAATGTATTAAACATAATGTCACCAACCTGAGTAATTCCAACTCCATGGTTCAGCTTCCTCGGTGTTAACATTTCAGCCTCATCGTCTCATTTTTGACATCTGCTCCAAGACAAGAGAAATACCTGGATGACTGAAGATGTATGAAGAGATTATTAAGCTTTGGGCTCAGGACAGTAAATGGAGTTTGGACTTCCCTTTGGCCTTGATAACCTTCTAAGCTTTTGTCAGATAGGATGGGTTAAGTGCCTAC
Source organism: Megaceryle maxima (assembly GCA_024605025.1). Taxonomy (NCBI): domain Eukaryota; kingdom Metazoa; phylum Chordata; class Aves; order Coraciiformes; family Cerylidae; genus Megaceryle; species Megaceryle maxima. The sequence continues at coordinate 18,334 of JANHGN010010389.1, read as the reverse complement.
AATTGTTCTGGAGAGTCTTCTCAGGACATAACACTTCAGAAATGCTGTTAAAGAATTTTACCTCTCTAGTGTTTATGCAAAAATTAGTGATCTCCCACAGCAAAAGAGAAGCAGAAGATACCAAGGCAGTTATCTGAAAGAATTATAGAATCATAGAAATGTCTGGGTTGGAAGGGACCTCTAGAGATCATCTAGTCCAACCCCCCTGCTGAGAGCAGGGACATCTCCAACTAGAGCAGGCTGCTCAGAGCCCCGTCAAGTCTCTCCTTGAACGTCTCCAGGGATGGGGTCTCAACCACCTCCCTGGGCAACCTGTTCCAGTGTTCTACCAAGGATACACCTCAGCATTTGCTCAGGAGCCCTTTTAATGTGGCAGCATCACCTCCAGAGGGATTTTGTGCAAAGCAAGTGGTGTTTGGTTATGCCAAAAAAATATTACCACAAATGTCAGGCAGAGGAACCCTAATAATGGGGTCAGAGAGAAATGAGCTTCAGCTTCTCCCAAGGTTGTCCCAGGAGAGCTTTTGGGCTGGGGGTGAGACTCTTCACCATGACTTAAGAGATATGATGACCATAGGAGATAGCCCTGGATTTCTTTACGGATTGAAAGGCAATTTACTGCTTTGGGGTATGGGGGTCAGGAAATATGTCAGGAAAAAACATCCTGGGGTGCTATAAAATTTATTATGAGATGGTTTGGGAAAGGACCAAAGGGAGAGATTGAGGTGGCTAGGAGAGATCCATAGTGTGTGTGTGCAAGGGGGTCCAGCAACAGGAGTAGGTCTTTGAGGGCTCATAAACCCAAGTGCCAGCAGCTGGAGAGTCCAAGGATAAACTGAATGTCTAAGGCAAGGTACTGGAATGATCCACAATCTAAGTAAATATTTCCCACCAACTGACCTGCTCCTTGATCAGCCAGAGAGGGGAACAGGATGAGGCTATGGGTACTGTTTATACTTTCATGAGTGCTGTGTTTTTCTCTCTGTGGTGGTCTGCCTGGATCCCACATGGTTTATATGTGTGCATGCCTTTAGGAAATACACACCTAGTCTTGCTACTGGCTGCATCTCAGGGCCTGGGGCTACAGCATCTTCACCTCTATGAGCTACCAGCAGCTCCCTGAGCTACCAGCAGGTCTCTGGCAGGAAATAGAGTTGCAGTCAATTGTATTTCTGGGGTGGTCCACAGGAGTCTGTTACATCTAACCACAGGAGCACAGCAGGTAAAAAGAAGTTTTAAACTAGACCAGAATATTAAATTTGAAGAACATGAATACTGAAAGAAGTAGAAATGTAAATGATTCTTTAATATATTCTTTCACCCTTCTTTTGTGCCACCAGGTAGTTATTTTTTTTTCTTGGGGAAACACTCATAAAATTTGTGTTCCAATAAATAGCAAAAGGTCATTTTATAATAATTATGATCATTTTCATTAAACTGCCCCCATCTAAACAACTCTGGTGCGATTGCTTCAAAATTAATTACCCTCTCTAAATTAGTTCTGCCAAAAGCTAAATAGACTCATATAAAACCAGAGTGAAAATTAATGCTAAAGGTATTTTTGTGTAGTTTGAATACTGTTGTGATCAGCAGTTTTGGGACAATGTATCCCAACTGGATCTTCAATATAATTGTAAATGTCAAGTTGTACTAAGAAAGGTAAACAACTGGAAGTCCAGGGAAGCACTTCTCAATCAAATCCACCCCTTTATAACATGTAGTGCTTTACTTTACTGAGAGAGGAGGAAGAAAAGCTGCACAAGTGGCAAACTTCTAGGTGAGAGTATTCTTGAATAATGTAGAAAAATTCAGATGCTGCAGAAAACAAGAAGCATTAAATCTATGAACCATACAGGAACTGGGGACCAGGAACCTTTATGAGAGCCCTGTTATTACTATTACTTTATTTTTAGCAAAAAGAGATCACAGGCATTTACAGTTTGAGCTAGAGGAAACATATGCAGGCTTATGCATAGTAAAGGTGGTTTATTCCCCGTGTTTCAGAAATAATTTTCCTTCACACATGCACTCCTTGAAAGTACTTCTATTGCTATAAGGTGAAAAATGCAGTTATAAAGTGGTGAAATGAGACAGACACCTAGTCTGCAGCTTCCAAAACAGTATTTCTACTAGTCAATTCAGCAAATGTCTTAAACCAAATCCCCCACAATCCCATCTATTTAGTAGGGGATTCCCATGTAAATGCTGGATTTTAGTAACACTCCTGTGGAAAGTATCAACAACATTTAAGTCCCAACTTACTCTTGTTTGTTGACAGTAGTCTTCATCAGCCTTGGAGGGCTGTTATCATCAGGGTCTACTCCGAAGCCAGCTATTCTGTTGCCTCCTGAATGTTTCCTCCATGTTCTCTGAGCTTTTTGTGACCCCTGTTCTGCTGTTGGCCAGGACAGTACTACTGGAGTTGATGACCTAAAGCAAGTTGTCCTAGTTCAGTTCACCACCGATTATCTTCTGCCAAGACTGTTTTTGACTCTCATTTTCCCTGTGAAGGATACATAACGATCTGTGTGAAGATCTATATGGTGGAAGACTCCCTGAGCAGAATCTCTCCCTTTATAAACAAATAAAACAACACCCTCTGAACTTCTGACTTTTTACCCAAAAAGCAGAATCTGCAACTTAAAATTATGATTATTTCCCTATGCAGGGCTGAGGTGTTTTGTCCATGTAATAAATGTGGCTGGTATTTGTCAGGGTCTCCTCATCTTTACATGGACTTTCCTTACAGAAATACTGGAAAGTACTGAAAAAATAATGAGCAATATGTTTCAGTTTGGGTCTATTCTTGTGAAATTTCCACCTTAGTCTTTAAAATGTCAACACAGGGATTTCTACCTGTGTAGGGAGGGAAGTGGGAGTTACTCAGTTTTTGTTATTCTATTTCATGATGTTAGACTTATACCTTTCTGGTGTAAGATGGGACAGAGGACACCTACCTCCTTTGAATCAGCTGTTTTGCCACTGGCTCATTGGACAGTTTGGACAGGACATGGTGTGTGCTCTTCTCCCTGTTCACATGTCTTCCACACTTCATCTGTAAGGGCACACTTGGTATGCTTGGTTGTCTGTGGGAAAAAAACCAAATCCATCAAAAAAACTTAAAGCAAGAAATCCCCCAAATAAACAAAAATAACCTAAGCCAATTTATGTTAAGTTTGATCATTTGGATTATGATTAGAATCATGGAACCTCCTTTGGAGACTAAGAAATGACCGTCTGTATTTAGATACTTACAGCTAGTGGGAGATACACATACTCATGTATTTTAAGAGAACTGATAACTTAGTTAACACAGTTTGTTGGGGCAGCTCTAGAAAATCAAGGAATATACTCAAATTCTTTAATAGTGTATGAATTCTGTGATAGCAGCTCTACCGAAATGCTTTCTTGACTCATCCATTGTAGTCTTCTGGTTTTGAATCTGAAAGATTTAAAAAAAAAAAAAAAAGAGGAATTTTGGGAACAATTTAATTTGACCTCTTACCATTTTTGAAGAAGGATTTGGGTTTTTTCTCACTGTTTTTTTTTGTGGTTTATTTTTTATTTTCTGTTGCAAATCATGTGAATAACTAGATCCTGAAAAGTTAAAATAGTTTATCATCAAAGCTAAAAGCAGAGGGTCTTAAAAGTTGCATCTTCTTACATTCCACTTTGGACTCAGTTACCCTGTTCCATGTATTCAAATGTGATCTATTAAGGTGAATAATTCTAGCTTTCTGATTGACAGGTTTCTTAAGATTGTGTTTTATTTCTGTTCATACTTTCATAATGTGAGTATTATCACACCACCAGGACACAACAAATTTCACTTCTAGCTGTGCTTCAGCACTGCTGAATCATACCAGCCAAGTCCTACCTTCAAGCCCATCTGTCCAAGGAGAATAAGAATCGATCTGAAGTTTATCTGTGCACAAATTGTTCATAAATCACCGAGCAAAAGGAAGCACCATATCAGCTTCAGAAACATTGCTTCATTATCAACAGCTTCCATTTTGTCAGTCGCAACCACTAAAAATGTATGATATATAAAGAAGAGTGATTTTGGAGGGAGCTTTTGTAAATAAATCGTGGGGGTTTTGTGCTTAATAGTCCCTTGTTAACACTTGAGGGTTTTATTGCACTCTAATTCTTGTTAAGCTTGTCTCTACAATAGTAAAAGCTGAAAACTTTGTTGTTTTCCTCCTGTGGAAAAGTTACTCTTTCAGATTATTTCATGATTTCAAAAACTGATGCTTCAAGAAACACAATAGATCTGAAGACCCGAGGAAAGCTTTTGATTTCATTACAAAAGTAGAAGCATGTTGTGCTTTGCTCTAATTGTTCTCTTGCGGTGGCTTCAGTTTCATGGTCCCAGGATTGGAGCTGTTTTGCTTCACAACACCAAAGAAAAATAGCAAAGACCCCTAACTAAAGCAAGAGGCTGGTGTTGGTGATGCAAAGGCTTGTCTAGTTGTTCATAGTGTGGGTTTGCAGCAGGTAAGTGATACAGGGATGTCCCTTGGACTTCCCTTGATCCTTGGCTTCAGTGGACCCTCTATGCCATCATCAGCTGTGGTGTTCACACAGCACAACAGTCCCTTTTCAATTTACCTCATCTTCCAGTGAGGATCCATACAGAAAAAACAGTTCTGTAGCTCCTTTCCCAGTTCAGCTTCATCTGTTGTTAAGTGCTGTGTAAAAGGATGATGCTATGGAAACATTAGTTCACTGCTCTGCAGGGAAAGCTCTTAGCCCTCTGCATAATACTTTTGGACTACCTCAGGATATCTCTGAGAATTAAATGATGCAAATTCTGTGACCTAAACATTGGTGTATTTTCACGAGAGCTTCTTTATGTAGTGAAGTTCCAAAATCCTTCAAAAAGTCTAGATTTACACATTTGAGGGAACTCAGAGTTCCCCCCATGTGAGGGAACTTACATTGCCTTAAACTTGAACAGTTTTTTAAAGCACATTATTCCCAAGGTCTAGCTGACTTGGAGACTGATCTTTATGGCTTTAGTGAGTAGGTGGAGGGGGAAGATGCAGACAGGAATCTTCTTATATGTTTAAGAAATACAACTGCTGGTATACTAGGCCTTCAAACAGCTCAGGGTTGATTTTCAAAGTATTTTCCTTCATCAGGTATTTATGTAACCTGGAGAAGCAAGCTAGATTTTCAGACCTAGGATAATGTGAAATGTATTTATGCATATTTATTGTTGCTATATATCATTGGAAAAAGCACAGAAAAACACTGACAGAAAGATCTACATCACCAGAAGAAGCTTGGAATATACTAATTACACTATATTTTAGGTACAGAGGACGAGAAACTTCAGAACTGAAGATACAACCATATATTTTTTTTTTTTTACAATTCGATGGAATCCTTCTTTATTGAAATTCATAACAATAAAGGATGCACTGAGCTTAAAATATTAAAATAGAATGTTGGGTGGTTGAAAAATTATAGGGTACATCTACTTTTTCATAGTAACATCAGTTAATCAACATGACCAATACAACCAATACAACCAAGCTTGCAATAGCTGTATGAAGACATTTTGCTTTTAAATATGACCGAAGACAGTGTGATTTTTCAGCTTGCACACTGACATTAATTGAACTCCTCCAGGCCATGCTAAATTATGTTTTATGTGCTATGGTGGAAGGAACCAAAAATAGATATGATAAGCAAATACAAGAGCATACTCAAAAGATAAGGACGAACTTACTCTGTATCCTAGATGGCCATAAAGCCCACGTGGGCTGCTCCTTCAGCTCTTTCACTGCTTCTTGAAACGGTAACTGTAAAAAAATTTTCATACGGATGGAATTTATCTGACCACATGTGACTGGGTCTTGGTGTGTAGTAGCGATGTTCACCATGCACTTCTACCTTCATGGTCAACAGAGATCTAACCGCTATGATGAATGGAGGTTTCAGTGAAACTCCCTTCATCCTAAAGTAGGTATTTTGCACAGGTGATCAAAGACCAACTGCTTGTGAAAATGGAAAAACTCATTTGTCATAGGATAGTGTTCACGTGTGAAATCAAATCACTCAATTATTGGTTGCTGTGCTATGGTCAACAGGGGTCTCTGTTGTAAGAAACTCCGCAGCAGCATCTTCAGCTGATTCTGGACAGGCTTCCTAAAGTGCTGTTCTGTTCACTTCTTATAATCTAGCTGGCCTGTGGTCCTGTGTGAACACTCCATCTCATTTACAATCCATTTTTACCAATGATATTAAGCACATACCAAACACCCTCTAAAACTCTGAGCCACCTATAAAAGAATTGTCCTACGTGATTATTTCTGCATTTACTGGAAAGTTTGTATTGTTTGTTTACCAATGTCTGTGTACAATTCAATAACTTTGTCAGCAAGGTACTGCCTGGAAATCAATGAGTCACTTTTCCCAGGATGTTAATCAACACGTTTAAGCACACAAATTGAATTGGGCTGAGCAGGATGTGCCTGGGGGAATCTCCAGAACTGTATGAAATTCCCACCTGGGGAGCTCCTGTAACACCCAGTGAAATGGCTGATTGTTCAGTCAGTCCCCCAGTTTCAGTTCTATCTAATGCCTCAAACCTATTATCTCATCTATACAAGCAACTAGTGGGGCAGCCCCTGAAACTCAGGGAAGTGATGGCTTAAATGCAGTGTGCAAGAACAGGCACAGTCCTGATACTCACCTACACAACAGCAACTAAAGACCAAATTTTGGGTTCATATCTACAAATCATTTTTAACTGAGATCTCATAGCTCTTGTTGCACAAGCAAAACCTCTGCAGATGAATTACACCCAGAAAGTGCTTCTCTCTCACCACTTATTTTAGGGAGTCCATAATAACTGTTTAGCTGAGCTACTTCCACCAGGTATGTCTCCACTTAGTCTGAGAGTCCCAGACACTGTGACTTTCAGGCATGACTCACTGTTATATTATGACAACTCTGAACCATACGCTAATGTCAACTGGAAATGAAGATGGAAGTGTGAAAGTTTTGAACAAACACAGAAGGAGATTACTTGAACAGCTTTCCCATCAGAGCAGAGCAAGCTAAAAACCTGACTGAATTCTTATTCTGTGAGGAACTTTCATTTTTAAGATATGCTTGCCCATGTAGTAGGGGTCAGAATAATGATAATTACATCACTTCAAGGAAAAACTGTTTTGAGGTGTTAGGACATGATTATCAATGTTGCTAAACTGCTAGAATGATCCTTGTCATGCCTTCCTCCTGGGTCAAACAGCACTCTCTCAAACAATTCCCAGGAACACGATTCAAGAATCCATGTCTATATAAGCAAGTTACTCAGCTTAGTAGAAATAGTTATGTAAACAGAAATACTTGTAATGGGACTTTGACAGCTAAACTCTAGATTGAGGGGGTGAGAGCAGGCGTGTAGCATGAGATTAAGCCTAGTCTGGTCCCATGGATGGGATTGTCCTTTAGTGATGGGAGCACATCAAGTTGCACTCTCAGAGTATTCCAATGTAGCTTCATCTGCAAGGATCACAGCTCAGCTGTGGCCACAACTGTAAAACAAAGGGGTTACATGGGAATGCTCCAGAGAGTCATTTCTCAAGTGAGAGCTCTGACTGAGCCAACTGTAGAGCTCCAATGATTACTGCCAAAAATCAGTCTGGAGGAAACAATTCTGGTTTGGAAGCTAAGGGAATCAACCACTGCTGTGCCAAGTGACCCTGATTCTCAAGGACTTTCCTCAGGCACTTGCAGCCTACTGGCATAGGCTCAGTGCAACCCTGACAGTCCTTTCCAGCTTTCTATTGATATAAACTGAAAACCTGTTCTTTAACTTCATTATTTCTGTTACAGAATTTGGAAATATCCATTAAAATCTGACCTTCTGAAGGATCTAAATGGGATCCAGGGCAGATTTCTGGTTTAAACACATGCTTAATTTTAGCATAATTTTGTCATTTCGTTCTCTAAAAGGAAAATATTAAGCTTTCATACAGTCCCATTTGGGAAGACAGAATACCCCCTGGGAGTACAGTACTGGGAAAGTCCTGGGAAAAGCAAAGGAAGAAGAAAGAAAACAGTCTCTAATAGTCTTACTTGGTGTTCAGAAGTTCCCTACAAGAAACAGAGTTACAAAGGCATTTGAAATACTTACAGACAAAGCAGGTAGCCAGAAAGAAGTCAGAGGCATGACTGAAAGTCTACAATTCAATATTTAGAACAACCTTATTCATCCTAGGCTGATAAACCCACAGAATTATCCCTTAAATTCTCTATTGCGCAAGTAATGTTTTATCAAAAGTCCTCATTGGGTTCTGATAAGTATCTTCTCAGTTATTAGAAAACAGAATTAACATGACTGATGTTTGCTGACTCTGATTCTGTCCAGTCATCCTCCCCCCCAGCAATCAATGATAAATAATTTTCTACAATATAGTGGAAGGAAAGCACTTTCTCACACTCCAGTTTTTCTCTCCCTTGTCACTCATGTATTGCATGACATCCAAGGAAAGATCTACTGTATTATTGCCTTTTTTTTTTTTTAATGATTTTTCTTTTATTGTTCTGCCCTAAGGTTCCAATGGGGGAAAAAAAAAAGAAGTATAGAGGAAGACTAAAGAGCATCAAAAGTTTGACAAAGACAAAGGATACATAAAAGCGCTGATCAAAGAAAGTCCAATCTTAGTCTTTGATGATGGCAATGAAATACTAAGAGGATCTCATTCTCTCTGGGGTTACATTTATCATTTTAATTCATATCAAAGGAAGAAATGTTAAGATGAATTATGTCTGGGTTTGCCAGTTCAGATCCCCAATTGGCTAAGCCACAACGCTAACACTTTCCTGAAACTAACGGTCAATGTTTCTTCATTTCAGCCAGGAGACATTAGGGGAATATATGGAGCCACATTATGTGCAAGTGTTTCACATCCACTAGATTGCATGTCCCAGCTTTAAGTATGACACCAAAATTCAAAGCAAACTTGAGCTAAAACTACTAAAGTTTATCTCATTTCTAGTTCAAACAGTAAAGAACTCTTAGGGGCCTCACTGTATCTTTAAAAAGAAAACATTTTTTTCTTCCTACTATGATTTTGTAAATTCTTTATGACACATGAATACATATTTTAATATATAATTTAGCCTTCATAACACATAGCTGGCCAAAGGTTACTTAAGAGAAGAGAATAACTGGAAACTCTCCAAGGATCAAAAAATAATGACAGATGCAGAGCACCTAAAATAGGCTGCTTGCTACCTGGAAAGTGTTACAAGTTCTCTAACCTCAAGACCTTCTCCAAGTGTATCAGAGAAGAATTTGTACCTCTTAATAACACAACTATGGTAACAATCACTTACCTCAAAAGTAATTCAGGCAGTTTTGGAGCAACACATTGAAAATGAGAAATGCAAGCTCAAGTATATGTCATAAAAGACAACCAAATATGCTGTATTTAGGCATGAATTTTCAGTACATTGCTGTCTGCAGCCTGAATGTTGGTGCACATGCTCTTTACTTGCAATTAAATATGAAGATTTTTCCTCTTGGTCAAAGAGAGTAAAGTTATTTTCCAGCCCAAGCCAAATACAATGAAAAGCAAGCAGATCCCTGTTGCCAGGTAGCTAATGGGCTCTAAATTCCCATCTGCAGTGGTTCTGTGGCACATCTCTGGGGGGCCAGGATTCCATATTACTGGTACAATGTTTTCAGACCTCACTAAGGAATGCTTCACTAGGTTTTGGTTTTGTTTATTTATCAAGGTATGAAAAAAGCTTGCTAAGAAGACAAGGTGTTTCCAGACAGCTGTCCCTTACAGAAGGCCATGGGAGATGCATCTCATGGGAGACAGGACTATATGTCCTTACTGCAATCATAGAATCAGTGAATGGTTTGTGTTGGAAGGAACCTTTAAAGATTGTCTAGTTTCACCTGCCCTTCATGGGCAGGGACACCTTTCACTAGACCAGGTTGCACAAAGCCCCATCCAACCTGGCTTCATTAAACAAGATTCAAATTAGGAGTAAAAAATACAGAAGTTATTTTGTACCTATGAATTACCAGAAAATTTGTGAACCTTCTAGGAAAATAGCATCAGCAAGAAATGTAGGGCAGGTATTTAATGCATTCCTACCACTTCTGACTCAAAACAACTGCAGGGTTTGTTTTTCCTCATCACCCAATTTTTGAAAAAGGGAAGTGTCATGGTTTAGGGTCAGGGTGGCCCCTTAGATCAATAACAGCCCCTCTGTTAACTCCCCTCCCACCCCAAAGGGGCAGAGAAAGGGAGTAAGGGAGAGAGACCTGGCAATTAGAAAAGGAAACTAGAACAGATGTAATGAAAACAAAAAAATATGTAGAAATATATACAAACCCAGTATGGAACCCAAACCCCTGGATGGGAATTCCATCACCATCACCACTGATGCTGTGGAGCAGGCACCAGGGGAATCCCAGACTGGGCCCAACAGCAGATGGGAGCTGTGTTCAGGAGCTGGATTCTGGTGCTGGATTCAGGAGCACACTGTCTGGGATCGAAGGCAGAATGGACAGAGTCCTCCTTGGATGCTCCGAGGAAGGACCCAAAAGAGGACCTGAGCCAAGCTGAGCAAAGCTGGGAAAGCAGTCCCAGAGAGGAGAAGAGCCTGAGATCCCCCAGAGAGCAAGCTAGCAAGAAAACTATAGACCCTCCAGATCCACCTGCTTTATACCAAATATGACATCTATGGGCTGGAATACCTTGTTGGTCAGTCTGGGGTCACCTGCCCTATCCTCTCCTCCCTGCAGGTGCAGCCTTGCATTTTCCTGCACCCTCAATGTGGTGCATGAGATGCAGCAGTGGCCTTGCTCTGAATATCAATCCTTGGTAGTGACTCTAACCATGGGGTGGTCTCCCTGCCAGCAGCAGACACTGTCTGTAAAAACAGGCTGCTGACTGCAGACAGTGCAGGCAGTTAGAAGAACAGAGCAGAAAAGCAAAATCACTGAACAGAACCAGCTCTGTTCTCACCCAAACCAGGACAGGAAGAAAAAGGAGAAAATCTTCAGAGCATTGCCTTTCACTGGATAGCGTTTCCTACAGAATCATGAGTAATGCTTTAAAAAAAAAAAAAACCAAACCCCAGAACAAAACAGAAGTGTCAACATCTCTAATGCCAGTGTCATGTAAACATTATCACAGGATTTTTTTTCTGCTTTTGTAGCAATATTATTTTATTCTGACATGATGCTGCCATACCAGCTGAGGCTGAGGGGGGAGCTTTCCATTTTCCAGGGTATTACTTATGATGCAAGACTTACATTGCCTATAACACAACTGAGCCTTTGCCTGCAAAGGTGATGTACATTGCATGAAGGGTGTGTGCTTGGAGTGACAAACCTCATGTGCTTGGTGCCTCATTCAGAACTTCTCTTCCAGTGCAAGCACAAAGGTGATGTAATAAAGACAAGTCACATTGTAGGAAAATAAGATCCTGAAGTGTTAAATGAAACTAGTTTTGATCGTGCCCATCCCTTCTTTATGGAGATTATACTTACCCAGTCATGCAACAAAGATATCAAGTGAGTGGAGCTAGCTGAAACCCCTTCACTGAAATCATACTGTGGAAAATTGTTTTCTTCTGTGATACAATATAACTTAAAAAAAAGGAATACATGTTTGCTTTCAGTAACAACACTTCACATTTCATACAAGAAGAAAAGAAAGAGAAAACCACGCTATTTCTCTTATGGTTTTAGTAATTCCTGGGCAAAGCAAAACAATGAGTAGAAATTAATTTTAATCTGAGGGAGCCTGAACTGATTCAGCTTTGGTCCTAAAGCCAGGTAGACTTGTTAGCTGGGCTTCAGCTGAGCTAATATTTACTGTGTCTCAGCAGCATGTATAATAGAATTACAGTGAGACTCCAAGTCGTTTGATTTATCATGCTCAGAGACAGGTTTTCTGTATCCCCACTGTGTAAGAAGGCAGAATCATGGAAGATGTAACAGGCAGAATTTTTTCCTACAGCACACTAGAAGTGTGATTTGAAATGCTGGTTTGGCTCTTGGAAGATATTTAATTCAATATTTGATTAAGAAGTCAGTGATTTCTCTTCCAAGGAAAATTTCTTACCAGCTGTTTCCATGACAAAGACAACCACACACAGAGTCACTGATGACTAAGGGATACATTTAGCCAGCTCACTTCATCTTTTAAGCAAATTGCTTTCTGGAAGGTGCTTTCTTTAAACTGTTGGTCAGAACTTTTAGTATGAGGACTCAAATTATTCTCAAATTGATCAAAAGAGTTTGCAACTTGTCTAAGAATAATGGGGGGCGGTGGGGGGAAGGAGGAAAGTAGAAGGTAAAGATTTCTCACCTTTAGCTGTTCCTAGATTCTGATAAGAAATATTGACAATTTTTAATTTATTTTGCAAAACTTGCAATTTATATCCCAATTTCCCAATACATTAATTTATATCCAACGTCTGCACAATAATTATGTGATGACTTTTATACTGGGTATCTTCCTGCTGATCACCATTTGATTCTAATAGAACAGGATTACTTTCCCCTCCCCTCCTCTCCCATTTTTCTTTGCTCATCTACTGGCAGTTCTCAACTTTCATTTCATTGTCAGATTGTCATCAAGCTCCACAACCGCACTGCTGCATTTATTACTCCTTCAGCATCTATTATTCCTTTTTGCAGGTGTGAAGGTGTGCTCACATCTTTGCCATGACTCTTACTATAGCATTAAATATCTACGTTTCAGCAAATCAAAAAGGTTTTACTACTTTGTTATACATGAAAAAAATATTGTCTTCCTGAGTTCTTAATTTTATTTATTCAGAACTGTGTTTTAGAATAGCTTATTTTTACCATATCAAAGTATACACTCATATATATATGTATACATATATACATTCAAACTTTAAAATAGAGCAGTTACAGCTCAAGTTTAAGTCTCAAAAAATCGTGATTCAGATCTGAAAGATTAGTTTTCTCTTTGCCAAATGCCACTTTTGTTAAGCATTGATTTTGCTCATTTGTCTTTCTTTAATATGCGTGTCTTATCAAAAAATCCCTATTCATTTTCTTTACACATGAGCCATCAAATGTACTGGTAATTCAGCTAATGTTTACCTTGGTAATGTGTTAACTAGCAAAAGATGATTTTTTAGTGAATGCATTAGCAGAGTGTGAACATAAAGCTGGTAAAAAAGTATATATTACTTAATACAATACAACTGGGATTTGTTAAGGTTCTTTGCTTAGGGGGAAAAAAAAAAAAAAAAAAAAGAGTTATTCACAGACCAGTAATCTCCCTGAGGTGTATTCTACTGGAAAAGAGACAGTTTTCTTTTAATCTCTGCATGAATAAAGTCTGTCCTCCAAACAGACCTTCAAAATCCAACTTGGACCACATTTTGTGGTGTCAAATTCAAGCAGTATGCAGTGTCCCGTATCATGGGAAAATATCCTTAAATAAATCTTAGGAAACTATGCAGGCATATTGTTTGTACTATGCTGTAGGCAAGACATCTTCTAATTCTCCTTTCCAAAGCTATTTAATCTAGGCTCAGGTAACACCCAGATAGGAAACTATTTCAGCATCTTGAATGCTGCAGATGCAGAACAAAAGATCCTGTTAAGTAATTGGCAAATATCAATTGAGGAAGTTAAATGCAGGTAAAAATTCAATTTTGCTTTATCATTGGAAATCAGTTCAAGGAGAAAACTAAGAAAAATGTGGATTATGCAAAAGAAACTGCTTGGTCTAGGTCCTCATCAGTCAATAGTGAAGTGTAGGAACCAGTTCATCTTGTCCTAAAACAGTGCCTAAAACTGTCCTGAAACCATCCTGAAAAAGATTGGTTTTGTCCATTAACTACGAAGGGACACCTGAGCCACCAGGTGTGCAGACTGGGATTGTCTCACACTGGATGAAAAATGTCACATCCAATTTAATAATGTAATTATTCAATATGCAACCCCACCTACATTCTAACCATGCTCAGATGGGCTTACTAGAGAGTAATTTCTGAGGTTACAACTGTCACATATAAAATTAAACATCTTAACACTCACCTTTTAACAATTCATTGCCTGATCAGAACTAGCAATCTCCACTTCTGTATGCCAGATAGTGACAGAGACAACAACAACAACAAAAAGCACATTACATTTTTTAGTTATTAGACATTGGTGAATTTGGCAGTGTTAGGTTTATGGTTGGACTTGATTATCTCAAGGGTCAAACCTAAATGATTTTATGATTTTTTGCATATGATCTATAAATCCTGTAATTTTTACATCTTCAGCATGAGTAGAAAATCACTTATGAGCAATAAGTTGAACCCCAACATCTCATCTTGAAATAATACTACTTTTTCCCTGATGCCCTGATAACTGTTTTAGCTTGTGAGAGATAAGTGGAGCTTTTCTATCTGACTTTGTCCCTCTTTTTCTCTACCTCATTTAGTCCATACTCAGAATTACAATCTATGTTGCTTATGCAGACCTAAGTCTGTTGAAAGGAAGAAATTCTTTCAGTACATTAGGTGTGGGGTTTTGCCTTTTTTTTTTTTGTAGAGTATTTTTAGGGCATTTGGTTTATTTTGTTTTAAGGGGGATGTTTTCCAGGTTCTGTGTGCAGTGCTAGAGGCCAAAACCAAAATATTTCACCAATATAATCTTGATATAAAGACTCTTTTCTGTAAAATAAACAAATCAAAATTTCTGCTCTCTTGGAGAAGAACCTCTTTCAGAGAGAGATCCTTTGGTTTCAGTGAAGTCACTGAAGGACTAAGTTGTCACTCAGTTTGCCAAAAGTGTCAAACGCAGAAGAAGGGGATTGATAATGGCCAAATTCCCACCCTATTTCTGTTATGAAGCTTATTAAGGACCTGTTATTCAGTTTTAAAGCAAAACACTGGGACCTGTGATAGGCATTAAACTGTGAATATATAGAAACAGAGATGAATTAAAGACAAGCAAGATGATTTTAAGGCAAGAAAGGTCCTAAATGAAAGGTCCTCAAGAAAGCTTTTGACATACATGTTTTAGCAATCCTTTGGCACATTCCAGCCTAAAATTCCTAGTGAGATTTTAGCTGTCTGCTGCATAATAAAGTTTGACAGTAGTGATATGGAATTTTGACATAATGTCTGTCATTTAAAAATTGAAGAACTTTTATAGACAATCAGGACTGACCATGTATCTTAGGTGGGGAATATATTTCTGGCCTGGTTTTAAAATGTGAGATTTCACTGGTGTGTCCATACTGTTTAAATATGAACTGAACCACAAAAGTAATCATAGAATCATTCTGGCTGGAAAAAAAAATCTTTTAAGACCATTGAGTCCAACCCTAATGAGACAAGATTAACCACAAGACTGTTACCAAGTCCAGCTCTAACCTCTGAGCAGCTAAAATTGCACCTCAGGGTGAATATGTGCCCAACAGAACATGCCACATGGTCCCAAATTCATACTTGACAAATGAGCAACAGATGAAATCGGAAGAGCTGGCTTCCCATAGCCAAATTGCAGTTAAAATACAATTATCAGAAATATATTTCCCTTCAGAATAGTGTCTGCCAGAGATTGCCATGTCCCCATTCTCCTTGAGAGGCTCAACTGCACCTTCCCTTACCTATTGAAATCCTTAGCCTTTGAAAGGCCAGAATCCAGGAAAAGTCTTGTCAGCCAAGATTCACTAAGGGAAGAAAAAGAAATATGAGGAAAATAATAAGTTTTAGTAGAGAAAGGGATCTTGAGGTGATGGATCTTGATCTTCCAAATTTGTTGAGTGTGAAAGAATGATTTTTAAGAATATAGATAATTTTTTAAAAATTAGAGATCCTTGTAATGTTTCTAAGGCAGAACTTTAACTGAAGATGTTTTAATTTTTTTTGTAGTCCTACTAATGTGTTCTCTTCTTGGTTCTGGGAGGAAGGTTTTTCTAAACACAAGGGAAAAAGGCTGAAGTATTTTAAATCTTTTAATACCACTTCTTGTTACATTTTCATCTTTCCCAACATAAATTAAGGGTTCTCGCTGTAGATGTGCTCCATCTGAAAAAAGCTCAGATCAAATCTGGGTCATTGATTTGTGGAAAGATCTGTTCTCTGTCTGCAGGTTTTTATAAATAACTATGACTATGGTATTGAAAATTGTATATTTCAAGGTAATAGATGAAAGCTTCAGAAATTAGGAGTAGCCAGGTGAAATAAAACAGGAACAATTTGAATACAAGATCAATGTTATAGGTATAAATGGGATCTAATTCAGATAAATGTTACATATTCAGCTGTAGAGCAAACACTGTCAAAAAGCTTATATTAAATGAAAGATGATGCTGAAAAAAAATTAGAGAGCACTAGAGAAGGAAAATAAAATAGAACAAAACTAAACCAGACACTGTGTGGATGACTAAAGAAAAATAGAAAGGAAAAACTAAAACTTTTGTATGGAAAGAAATGAGATGGAAAATTATAAAATTTGTTAACACCAAATCCTACTTCCTTCAAAGTTAAGAGCAAACCTACTGTTGATCATGCCAAGAATAAACCATAAAAACTTCTGGCTATTTGTAGAGAATAAATATACTAATTTCAAGAGGAGTTTTGATGGCAGATGAAGGAGTTGTGTGGGAGTATCTATTTTAATTAAAGACAGTAACAATCCCTACCATATCAATCACTTTTTCAAGAAAGTGTTCTGCTGCCAGCACTGACTTTCAGCTATTTTAGTTGAAACTAAAAATATCACTATAAAACAATATTCATTATTGCTCTAAGCCATGGAGTTTGAAGTTGTCAAACATTTGTTTTCTGTATATTAAGCATGTGAAGTTACTGTGAATTCTAGGGAGTGAGGTACCATTTTACTTTGAGGATGTTGCAGCCTGTTATAAGATCAGACACATGCACACACACGTTCTGTTTATTCTTATATTTCCCTCTCCTACCTTAGTTAACCTCATTTCAACCTTCAATCAACCTTCAACCTCATTTAAAGCTTAAAAAGCATCATCCTCTGTTGCACTCTGTCAGATCAAGGACCTTCACAGGCATGGTTTCATTTGGACTGTCATCACCCACCACTCTTGCTCATGCATTTTTATGGCTACACTGCAAATAAAGACCACGTTTCAAGTGTTTTTACCATATAATATACAGAGAGATAAAATCAGGAAATATCCTTTTTATAAATCCTAAACACATAATTCACTTTGGACTAAATATTAGATCCTCAACACCCCTACAGCACTAGGAATGCCTGGTACAAATTACTATCTTGATTTACATCTTTTATATTCCTGACCTGGCTTTGAGCCACAAACATAAACTGATTTATGTTTAAAGGAACCTCTGAAGTTAATTTCGTCCAGCACTGCACTCAAACCGAGTCAAGCCCCAGTGCAGTTCTTTGCAGGGCCCTGTATGAAGGCTTCCTACAAAAAGTAGGATAAAACAGTAATAATAAACTAAGCTACTAGATAAAGGTGCAATCTAGCCTGAAATGTGAAAATTCTTTTCTTCCTCTGTCTGCAGCACACAGAGGTATGAACACTCACTCATGAAAGAGGGAAATGGCATTGCCTCCACACATGGGTGAACAACCATCAGATAGAACATTTTGTGGTCACAGCTAAAGGCCACGGGATGGGAATACACAAAAACTGTCAAAGAGAACTAGTACCAAATAGTAGCAGGTGAAGGATGCATCCCTCAATCTCCTGTGAGCTTCTTAAGCCATCTGTCTGCCCAAATCTTGTCCAGCAGGACACACTGTGGCAGTTTCATGTGTCAAAATAGTTCTGCTTCTGCTCTCTTGGAGAAGAACCCTTTTCCTTTGGTATCTATGAGGTCGCCCAAGGACTAAGCTGTCACTCAGTTTGCCAAAGGTGTCAAATGCTGGCTCAGACTCTACAAGGAAAACACCTGAAAACAAGGAGACATTATCTGGCAGTCTCCATCCCAGCGTTGTGCAATACTTTCTACTTTCATGCAACATCGGTGCATTAAGTGTTAGGAACAGTGCTCTGCTTTTCTTTGAATCAAGTGAGCAAAGATATGAAAGTTCATACTGAAGGTGAAAGTCATTCAAGCATGAAATATAAAATAAAGAGGTGTGCCTCTGCATCTAATTCTAGAAGCAAAAATGGCTTAAGCACACATGCTTGTATGAAATGAATTGTTCTGATCAAAACACTACCCTAGAAGCAGAATAGCTCCTTTTGCTCAATGTACCAAGGAGGCTTGTAAATTCTTATACACTTAAATAATTTTTTAAAAGTATAAGAAAAAAATTAAATAATGAAGGCAGTGGGTGAGGGAGTCAGTGTAC
>JANHGN010010387.1:53810-65894 GCA_024605025.1 Megaceryle maxima | reverse complement strand
CCGTGTAGGGCACCTTTAAGTATCGAAAGGCTGCAGGAAAGTGACCCCGGAGACCTTTCCCCCCCAGGATGAACATCTCCAAAACCAAAACAAAAACCAACCCCCCCCCCCCCCCCGCCCTCAATTCTTGATCCAATTAAAACACAAAGCATGAAAGATATTTGAACTTGTTAAGAAATTAATTAAAAAAGCTTGATTGCAGGAAACAGCTGGTGAAAAACCTTCTTTTTCCTCAGTATTAAAACTGAAATAACTGCACCTGGCAGAGATGTTGTTTTTTCTTGAAAGGCCAGTGATGGTGAAGTGAAATCACAATGGAGTTGTCAAAATGCTGCCATGGGCACCATAACCACAGGTTGGTTAAAGTGGCTCCAAAGTGAATAATGGAAATGCTGAGAAGTCCACTTACATGTGTGTAAACACAGTGTAAACAAACAAGGAATCCAAATTATCTCCAATCAGTATGATTTCTCCCATCTCCATATGCTTATATTACTGCTTAGACTATGTTTTAAACAGTGCAATAAAAACCTGTTTGGAGTCCTTAGGAAAAACATATTTGTTTGTTGCAAAAATACACTATATTTTCTCCCAAAAAGTATCATAGGTAACTGGCCTTGAACTGCACAGGAATAAGTAAACACTGAGCCACATTCTGCATTTACTGCTTAGGAAAGCAGCAGTTCTTACTATTTCAGAAGCACCAGCTGATTGCATGTGTGTCTATGTTATATTGAATCCAACTGTGGCAACAGCAGGCTTGAAGAGTTTCAGAGCAATAATGAACAGCTGTAAGTAGTCGACATTGACCTCTGTAAAACATATAAACAGCACGGCCAACACTGAAATAATACACATTTTTCAAAGTTCTTGAAAAAAACCCAGTGAAATACAGGAAGGGTGCAAGAACAAACTGCAGAAAAGAAATAGTTGCAATAGGACCTGTAAGTAAAGAGTTAAAACAGATTTGATTACTGAGAGGTAGATTGTTCATAAAATAAAAGGATCTTCAGGGAAAAATACCACATATTAAAGATGTTGAGTGTAGCAGTGAAAAACACAAGAAACAAAAGATGAATTCAAACTGGAAGCCAGGCACATATTTTACCAGTGAGGAAACAGATTCTCTGTCTCATGATGATGTTTTTCTGACAGATGTGCTCTAACCAAACAACTCTGGATCGTAAATAGTTTTGAGACTCGACATCTAAAATCAGTATACTGGAGATATATTGCTCCTGGCTCTTTTGGAAGTCATTAAGTTACAGAGAAGACTTTTTACACAAAACAGAAGTGGCAGGACATGAAAAATCTGGTGACTCAGTAGAACAGTAAATGATAAAGCAGGAGCCCTGGCTACCCCTGCTATGAAGTTGTCAGTGGATCCTGGAGGGAGGACAGGATAGAGGGAGTGTTTTGCAAAGCGATTTTAAGAACAAGGATATTATGGCACTTTGAAGAGTCCTTGAGTTAAAAGCAACCACTGTTAAATTTCTGAGAATGTTCCCAATTTCAAGACTCAATAATTTAAGGACAAATAAGGGTCATAGGAAGGTTCCTCTAATGGTGGAAACCATAAGAGCACCCCCTCTAACTGCCCACAGAGGCAGCTGAAGTTGTGAGGTTGCATTTCTATCACTGGGATTTTAACAGAATTGATCCATATTGATGTAGTTACTAGGACTTGCACAGTGTTTTAGAATCTTCAGGAAACTGTTGCTCTACAAGGCTTTACATTTTAGCCTAGACAATTTAGTGTCATTTGAGTGTGAGACTTTCTGGAGAAGCCCAAAGCTCTGTTTTGCTGCTTTCAATGTGTGACCAGGCCATAATCTTTATTCTAGCTGCTAAAATAATTTTGGTGTTTTGATTTTTCTTATGGGGTGAAATAATGAAAACAATGATGCATTTTAAACTTCTCAGATCCTAGATGGAGGTATTATTTTGTAATAACAATTTTTAAATAGACACCTAAATGTTTGGTGTGAGGTTCATTGGCCCAAAGGTTCTTGGCTTCTTCAGCCAACAAAAATAGTACCAGTCTTCTGATTTCTTTTCATGCTGTTCCTGGAAATACAAGGTGTGGAGAGAAAGAATTAAGACAAATACCGTTATTCAGATCAAAATTTAATCCAGCATCTCACATCCTCAGAGAGATCACAGGTGATGTTATTTATGGTATCCTGATGCAAAGAATCCAATCCTTGTCGTTTGCTAATTGATTTAAAATGTGGCAACTGCTAAACTTACTTCAGTGAGGAATTTTCAATTTTACCTCCTCAGAAGAGGGCTCCAAACATAGAGATAGGGAATATGTTTTAGCCAAGGGTAGGATAATATCTCTCTTAAGAGGGCAGGTGACATTCTTTCCAGTGATTATAAACATTTAGACGTGATGGGTGTTACATCAAAGAAGGTCTGTTATTCACTGAAGGAGCAAAACACAGCACTTCAGCTGTAGCTACTGTGGGGGTTTTTTTTCTATCCCTTGTAGTTAAAGTGAATAATTAGCTCTTCTATAAAAACAGAACCCTTTTTATTCACTGTTTTTGGAAGTGGGATAATGCATCACTGAAGCTAAAGAGCTGGCAAGGGATAGGACAATGAAATTCAAAGTAAACATACCACAAAGGCTGGATCATCAGAGCATATGTATAGCTCAGATCAACAGTTACAAAGTGCTCCTGGAGCAAACAAACAAACAATCAACCGATTTGCATCAGCAACATCAATTCCCATCTATTCTTCACTGTCTGACCATCTAATGAGATGAGATCACATACTTGATGGTATTCATCCTATTCCAGGGCTGTTGCTCCTGGAACAGGCTGTCTCTTGGTTTCCACACATGCAGGTTAGCAGCATAGCTGCTCTAGGCATCAGAGGATGGTCAAGTTGCAAATGCTTTGAGGGCAAGATCTATTTACAGACTCCAGACTTTGAGCTTCTTCTGCTCAAGCCTCAGGCTGACTCCAGAAAAGAGTTGGGAAGTAGGCTGTAATACTCCTAAAATAGGAACATGACACTAGACTAAGTTGATCAGAGCTGCACATTACCCTTCCCTCCATAACATATATCCTCATACTGCTCAGGTGTCTCTCTGCAGCTGGCAGAGAGACAGCACAAGCCAGTGCTGCTTCTTCACTCACTCCAGCATTGCCTACAGAGACACTCTCCTGGTGCACCTCACTGCTCGGCCTGAATTCTTCACAGTTTCCTAGGGTGGAAGTCAGCTCTGTAAACTGATGTTCCATATGGCTGCAAGTAGGATCAAATCATTTCTGGTGGTCTCGAGATCCTGTGCAGGACAACAAGGTGGTGACCTGAGCGTGCACAATTTAAAGTAGAAAATCATATCACAATACTCATGGAGAAACAACTTCTCCCACACCATGTAGCAAAGTAGCTTATACTGAGGAACCACCCGGTCTTCCAAAATGAGGAGGGGCAGCACCAAGCAGATGATGCTTCAAAACCTGCCTCTGGGGTTTTCACCCTCCTGTACAACAACTTTGTCAGCAGGGAATAGAGCTGGTGGAGCAGGCCCAGTTCCAGCTGAGAAGTTAGCACAATGCCAGGATGGTGGTCTACCTGGCAAGAATTAATGTAGAGCCCTATATAATGTTTTCCATAATAACTGCATCCATGACAACTTGAGCTTTCCCAGGATCAAATCCCCCGTGACCCCTTTCAATATTTAATAAAATATTAATATGGTTTGAGTCCCTAAAGATGCTACTTTAAGCAGAAGAGACATCTCTGTATGTGGTACACATGTACACCCCAAAGAACTTCCCACAGCTCCGGTCTTGCCACTCCTGAGCAATTTGTCTTGCTGTGATTTACAAAGAGGGAAAAGGAAATCATGCACTGATTTTATTATCTGATTATTTCCTTTTGGGGAATTTGTCTGTATGACCCTGCTTAATCTCCATGGGTGGGGAAATCAAATATTTAAGTTAGTTAATGATCTTTTTGTCCTGAAGTGAATAGACTTTATCATCTTTCTCTCCTCATTCTTCCTCCTGACTCTGTCAGGAAAAAGTCCTGGCTGGGAACTCAAACGAGCTCCCTGGGAAAATCTGCTCCTCTGCTCTCTGGGGCAGATAAAATTATTTCCTTGAGAAATGCACAACATAAAAAATCTTGCAGGATAGGAAGTAGGGTCAAAGGAGTGGGTACAGACTTATGTTCCAGCCCTTCGGGTGTTATCCCCCACTTAACCATCTTTGGTTTTCCACATTAAGTTGGGACTGAAGGAAATGTCTTACCCTGAGCCAGCTGGGCTGGGAAGGGATTTCTGGTGCACTCCACCAACCAACTCAGTGTTCCAGCTTCAGTGCAAGAGACATGGACATGAGCAAGCAGGACTGTACTGCAGCTTCCAGCACAGGAACCTTTGCAGTCCTCGCTCCATCATCCTGACAGTAGCACCATGTTAGGGTTGCATTTTTCTGTTTCAGATGCAACACAATGGAGGCTCAAAGCCCTCCATGATCACAGTGTAGAAGGAGGACTCTTTCAAGCGAGGTCCTAATTAACAGCTGAATGAACACAAGGCTAATTTTATTTTTTTTTTCTTCCCTGTGAGTCCTTTCCTCAAGTTTACCTGGTTTTCTTCCTGATAATATTCCAGCATCCTCTCGGCTGAGGCTATCTACTGTTTTTGTCACATCAGCACATTCCTGCTTATTGTGGAATGGCAGTAATCACAAGAAGTATCAGCTCCACAACAGATTGCTGGTCAGTTACCCTGCCCTTCACCCTGCCTTTTATCCCATCTCCCTTAGCCAGATCCTCATGCAATTTCCAATTCCCATCTTCTCCAGTTAGCTGATGTCATCATATATAATACTGCACTGCAGCTGGATGTTGTTTGAGAAGACCTATCTTAACAACAGCAGTCATCAGGGTGGGATGGCATAATTATCCTCAGTAAACACCTCCCCTTCATGCTCACTTACAGTTATCCTTCAGGATGATATTTTATTCTCTCATTCCCTTGAAAACCAGCAACTACAGTAGAATATCATGTGGCACCATGCCCAGGCTGGATACTAGAACAGCTTCTTTCCATTACAACTGAACAATTAACAATTCCAGGAGAGCGATCACTTGGTTTCTGTAACTTGTGCACATTTTTTTCAGTTCTATGTTGCTGCGCTATTTCCATTTCTCTCAGTATAACCTTCTGCTCCACCCTGCCCACCAGTATTGAACACTGACATCTTTATTAGGAGCAAGCAGTGAGGTGCTGGGTGTAGGTTTGTAACCGAGTCTGGATCTCTACCACACAGTAGCCCCATGTTAATTTTTTCCTCTTTCTTGCACTTTTAAAAACTTCTGAAGTTATTTTAATCTCTTTAAAAAATATTTGGCTTCTTAACTATACCTTGAGAATTGTTCTCATTTTTAGTAAGTTAAAACAAACAGCTTTTCTTGCTTAGCAGCCTTTTCTATTTCTTCTTGTTCTGCTATTTCCTACTGTTCTTCTTGCAGCACTTACTATCCTACAGTTGAGTTCCTCTGGCTTAGGACACAGATCTCTGGTAATTTTAACATGGTGAAATAGCAGGATTTTATGGTGGAGTCTGAAATACCTTATTCAAAACAGTGAGCTCCTCAGTGAAATGAACTTGTTGCTAGCTAGCAATGATAAGGAATAATTTCATTTTTGAAATGAAAATCTTCCACTTAGTCTTAGAACTCCAGTTCAAACTGAAATCAGTACTAGATCTCTTAAGACATGTTTTTTAAAACTGCTAGCTCAGATACGCATTGAACTTCTCACAGGTCAGCTGTAACATAGAACTACTTTGTATTGGCTCCATAGTTCTTGTGCCAAAAACCTATTCAACCCTCACATCCAACAGTATCTGGGCTCTATACCTTCCTGCTCCATCTTGCTGGCCATGAGTGCCAATTTTCTTCCCTTGTGTGCCAGAGAGACTTTATTCTACTTACAGAACCTACCTAGATTTAAGAAGTTATGTTAGTAAAGAGATAAGAAGAGATTCTGCTGTCTACTTCTGTCCATCCTAGATCTCTTCCTAAAACAAGGAGAAAGTTGAACTACTGAAAACATCTCAAAGCTTAGCTAACAATTCTTTGAAGTAAAAATGCTGCCTATTGCAGAATGCTGCATATTGCAGAACCAACTAAACACCATGTCTTCAGAAAAGCATAATGGCAGGGAGATCCTCGTGATTATCTAACTCACAGAACATCAAATAGAAATAAATAGTTACTCTAGCATTCAATGACCATAAGAAACAACTTGCACTTTTATCTGTTCAAGGATCAGATCAAGATCAGATGTGATCAACTATCCTGGTGATCTGGGCTGGGCTTTATTTGGTTCACTAGTTCAGAAAGGTAGACAGATGGGACAGCTCGTTGTCATTAAAGCCTGGTTTTGCTGTTAAAGATGCAGATTATTTGTACCAAATGCCTCAGAAAAAGCACTCTTCACAGCCAGGGCAACAACGACAAAATAGTCCTTAGGGTGGAGTATGCTGCAGAATACAATCAAAATCCCTGGCTTAAGGAGTACAAGATTGAAACAGGGAAGCCCAAAGGGTGCATTAGCTGGCTGCTGGGACAGGGTGCCATAGACTTCAGGACACAGCAGGAAGAAACATCCTGAGCAGAATCTGATACCTCGTCATATAACATAGAAAACAGAAAATATTTAAATACTCATTTTGTTACACTAAGTGACCTCTGTATTATGCTACAGAACACCCAGAGCAGTGTAGTCATGGGTCTGAAAGCAAGTCCTGATAAAGTGCTTGGTGCATCTCTCAAGACGCTCTGCTCAGGCTTCCTGAAGCAGAAAAAAAAGAAAGTCGAAATAGTAATTTTTTTTTTTTCTTTCCTGGATAGTGGTCTATTAAGCATCTTCAAAAGCTTCCTTTTGTGAGATTACCAGCTGTACATAATTTTCTCATTCTTCCTCTCCCAAGTAATCCTTTTTCCCAAGCAGTAATGAGTAGGAAATTACATGCTTGTAATATTGAAAAAAAACCCCAAACCACACGAGCCCATCAGTCTTTAAAGCTTCCTGCAAGATGTTTTCCCTGACCATGCTATCAGCTTCAGAACTTCCTACCTAGGAGATGTTGTGATCTTAGCGTCTTGAACCCTTCTCAGCCTGCTGGATGATGGAATACTTCAAACTGAAACAGGTATTGAAGAAACCCATGGCATTGTGAAATACAGTTACTAGTAGATCCCCCTCCTTTTGCAATATCGGAGAATCCTCAGCATTTAGATTTGGGGTTTGGACCACAACAAATAGAAGGAAAGGTTACAGCAATTACCAACCTCTGTAACTGTGGAAATCAGAGAAACCTGTTCTGACCACAATAGGACAAACTGTTGCCTTCAGACAGGAACACCATAACCAACATCCAGAGCCCCAAGTCTTGTTCTGTTAAATTGCCTGGCAAGACTGAAAAAACCACCACAGTAAAGGGCATTGTTCCTTTCCAGCTCAGACAGATCTTGAGAGGAGATAACTGTTACTTTACTGATCAACCTCTTAGCCTATGTTTTACAGTCCTACTGCTATGCCAGATACTGCTAGAAGACCACGTGTTTAACAAGATCTTTACCCAAACACTTAACTGTTGAGGAAAGCCTCTATCACCCTGCCCCCCTTCACTAATGTTATACAAACCATACCTTCAAAGCCCTCTTCTGAGCATACCCACCGACAGGAATCAACACAGAGAGAGAGAACAGTTACTAAAATAGTGTTTACAGGCAGCAAGTTTATAATTACTGAGAGTCACATACTGCTCTTGGTTTGATGTCGGAAGTCACCCGTGATACGAGCTATGAACTGACAACTCTGTTGGATTCTGAGCTCAAGTCTGCAGAAAGCAGCCAGGGAATGCAAAACAGAACTCCAAGCTGCACCAAAACGATCCATCCCTGCCATCTCTGACCCTCATAAAGCTGGGAGGCTTCTGAAGCTATGCCAGACCAAGCTTTAGAATGAAAGCCAGCCCTTAGCTGCATGTACTGGACACAGTCCACAGGGGTCAGCCAGAAGGCTACAAGTGCCTCTATCAAACAGACCTTGCTCTACTCAAAATAGGTTCTTTTATTGCAAATTTCTGAAGTGACAAAGCTAACAACCAGTTGAAGCTCCCATAGGGTCCTTCTGGAGCACCTTCCTTTTGGCACACCACATCAGGGACTTGGATCTCACATCAGCACCTGGCTCTGAATTGACACCTCCCTCAAGCAGAGGCCTTCCTTGTGTAGGACAGCTGCTCTCCCCCCCCTCCCTTCCCAAACCATTTTTTCAGGGAGTGTGGATTTCTCCACCACTCTGCTTAGGCCACATAGAGAAAAAAAAAAAAAAGGCTGAAATTTCAGGAAACCACAGCTCTAAGTAGCACTTAGAGAAGGAAAAGCAACAATTTCCATGCCCTACAGTTGTGCAGTTACCAAACATTTCCACAGGGCTGATAAGAACTCTACCCCTTCCTCCCTGCTCTGGCCTTTCATGAACTCCTGTAAAGTGGGGAAAAGCAAGGTTGTCATCCTTAGTCATCATTGCCCTTCTGCTATGATGTGTGAAGAGTCCCTGAACTGCTTCCTAAGGTGATGTCCTCTCCCCTTTTGAGATGACTCTTGCCTCATGATGACAGGATCAGTTACTGCTTAACTGATTACTCCAGTTACTGATGCACATTCTCGTTATCCGCCTTCACCTACTCTTGGCACATTGCTTTTGTTCTAAGGAAACCCTAAATTGGCCACTTCAAAAAAAAATGCTGAGGGAAACAGACCCTTCCAGCAGTCTCTGCCAAGCTGGGAGCTCTGCAGTGTTCCAGATGTACCTGTTCCAAGAATGTATGCTTATTGAAAATGGAACCTTTTCAGACATACCTCACCAGAAATCCCTCTGCAGTTAGTTTCAAAGTAGCTGATACAATCTGTTTATATACCTATGAATAGAAGTTGTAGTCCCACCCCTATTCATTTGCATTCCTTACAGCACTCAATCATGCATCAAAACCTCACACCTAAGCAGCTCCCACAGAATTTTATTCGGAGAAAGTCTCTAGGACATGAAGACACTCTTCTAGGAAACAACAGGGACAAAAGGGACAGGCTTGTAGACTGGAGGGTACTCTTCATAGATGAAAAGTTTAGGCCAAAATAAGTCACTTAACTGAGATGCGCTGATGTTGGAGCCTGAAGAACAGGAGTTTATTGTTGTGGGGGGGTGTTTTTTTTTTTTTAATTTTTTTTTTTTAAATGTTGCAGAACACTCAACCCCTGGAAGTTACTCTTTAAGAGACCCCCTTAGAAAAGGGTTAACCTTTTTACATTTACATACAAAGCAGCTTTCTAATTTTATATAATCAAGAAATGGAAAACAATTTTTATTAACATGTTTTACATTTACAATCTTTTATTAGCTAATCAACATCAACATGCAAAAATAAGCGCTAAATACAAACCTCTACAATATGGTTCTGTTTAAACTACAATGGTTTAATTTTTTTGAAAAGTCATAAGGATGTGTTCTGTAGTTGTTAAAATTGAACTATTAGTTTCAGTAATGAATACTATTTAGACCCTAAAATTATGTAATCATCCTGCAAGGCATCTTCAGAAACTTTGCCCAACACTTAAGAATACCAGCTCATTTTCATGTGAGTACATTCTCAAAGCAAGAAATAAGGCAGTAGCACTAATGATTTCATATTGAACCCTATGCACATAACTAATAACTTTAGAAGGACTTTAACACTATGGTAGACTGGAAGAACATTTAAACAAGCATTGGATTTTGCCTGAAATGTTCTCAGTTCCTCTTGATACTTAAGCAACCTCCTTAAAATATTTGGGTTTGGAAAAAGACTTCATACTCCTTCAAACCAGTCCCTAGTTGATCCTCCAGAGAAGCGAGTCATGTGTCAAAGACACCAATATCTTCCCATGGTAATAAGTTACAAAACTCAGGATTACTTCACGAGAGGATCATAAAGAAGGCAAAGAGGAGCTTAAAGGAGAACATATTTGTAGTACTGAAATTGTTGATAACAAAAGGGTCTTGGACAATTGTGAAAAAGAGGGAAGAAAAATGGATTTAATTTCCTATCTGTTGTAACTTTTCCCCCAGTGCAAGTGTCCATCTTTAAAGAAAGTTATCCTTTAGAAGATGAAAGTACTTTTGAGAAGTCCAATTTTTGACCTTTGTTACAAAACCTTAACAATCAAAATTTGTTTTTATTCAAGTACAAACTTAAGTCATAATTCCTCTCTTTTTTTTTTTTTTTTTTTAAGAGTGTTTATTGTTGCTCATTGATCTTTGGTCGCAAGAAACAATAATGCCACCGACAGGTCTGATCCCCAAGATGGCAGGTTTTGCTTCTTTGCCACACATTAAGGCCCCCCCCTTTACAGGGTATGCCAATATACACTGTGTCAAAATTCCAGCGGCACTTCATCATGTGTTTTATGGACCTACATGATGTAGACTTTCTCAGCTTGTGAGAAGTTGAAGACTTCTTTGGTTCTTGGGCAAATTACTTTGTCATCTTGACGAATAGAAAGCAGAGACTGAAAAAGAATGAAATAAAAAAAGGTAATACTCACAACATTAACTGAAAGCATTAACTGTTTAGTAAATAAACTGTTCTTTTTATTAAAAAAATGTTATAGCCTGAGGTCAAAATACCTTTGTGCACAAAAGTTATTATTCTACGTTATCACTTTGAAGAGGGAAAGATTTCCAATGCCATTTGCTTTCATGTTATAAATTCATACAATCAGACATTAAGTTCTTTAAAAACCAATTTAATCACATAAGTATACAGTCCTTTAAAAATTACTGCAAGAAGTTATTTTTCTTCTGTTAACAGAATATAATATAGAGTAACAGAAGATACTTTGAGCTTTCTGAGTTTATAAGCTCTTATTTTCACATAGAAAGTTTTGTAACTACTGCTGGTTTAGACTTCATTAAGTCATTGATTTCAGCACTTACATTGTATCCATAGACATATCCATTTGGTAACATCATAGGAGGATTATTTTCGTTCATTACATCCCCCGAAATCTTGCAGACTAGTCGGGAGTTGGCACAATGTGCCATAGGCAGAGGCTGAGCCAGCTTGTTCAGGGATTTGCTACACACAGGGCAGTCTGGGTTTTTTGAGCTCCCATCCTCTTTATAACACTGTCTGTTTAACAGCAAGTTAAGGAACAACCACCACTGAATGCAACAACAAATAGTTAAAACCAAGCACTAGAAAGAAAGAAAAAAAAAGATAGTAAGCTGTGCAAACATTACCTAGGCTAGAGAGCTAGAGAGTGTAGAAGATCATTTAATTCAAGTTTAATGTGTACATTTAAATCAAATGCTTGCTTTGTTTCAAAGACAAGGGTGAGCAACAAGCATCTGGCACCCTCTACAGGTAAAGTTTCTGATGTAGAACACCTTAGTAGCACCAGTCCTTCTAATTTACACTACAGTGTGCAGCAAAATCAACT
This sequence comes from Megaceryle maxima, assembly GCA_024605025.1. Lineage (NCBI taxonomy): Eukaryota > Metazoa > Chordata > Aves > Coraciiformes > Cerylidae > Megaceryle > Megaceryle maxima. The sequence goes on along the minus strand of JANHGN010010387.1, from coordinate 54,374 downwards.
AAGTTTCAAAAGGTTCAGGATAAATTTGAATAGTCACACAAAACCAGACAAAGTAAATTTGTGTGTAAGTGCTTAAAAAAGTAATTCTGACCCAGCTCACTAACTTTTTCAGATAAATTATGACAGATGGAAAGATAACCTAGTATGCAAATAACGTAGATGTCACCTTAAAATTTTGTTTTGGACTTTTTTTTTCTAAAGCATAATGCCATTTATTATCATCTCCCCTTAATTTAATGGAGAGATCAATTCATACTCATGAACTAAAATATTCATGTGTCACATTTGCTCTTTGAGCTCACTGAAAAGCATCCACAGGAAGAAAAAACCTGCAATGCTTTTTTGCACTCAACAGTAGTGCCTGCATTAAAGGATACGGTGTTTTTATAGCTGAAAGGCCTGCCTGGAGTGTTATAGTAAAAACAGAATTGTTTCCCAGCTGATGTAGTCTGTAGTTATCATATCTAAACTGTTGGATCAGCATTCTCCATCGAGCAGGGTCCAAGAGATCCTGTTAAAAAAACAACACAAGTATAAGTTGTTTTCAGTCTCATTGTCCCTGGG
>JANHGN010010387.1:0-40166 GCA_024605025.1 Megaceryle maxima | reverse complement strand
TTTCCAACTAAGCATTTTCTGTACTCAAGCCTATGTTTAGATGAGAATAAAAAAAATTACTGCATTTTTTCCAAATAGATTTTTAAAATACTCTTACTCAAATCTACACAAAATCTTCATTTAGAATTTTAGCTAAGTTCATTTCTACTGAAAAATTGATCAAGCTTTTTAATTGTTAATGATAATAAGTACTAAGGCTCAGAATTTCATTAAAACATTTTGACATCAAAACCCCACATCTCAAAAAAAAAATTTCAGAGTTTTTTTGTTTTATGAATCTTCAAGTAAGCTGCAAGCTGATCACTGTACGTGTTCTGCGAGGCAAGTGCAACTAGAAGAAAAGCATCCTAGACAATCAGATGATGCATACATTTTAACTCTGTATACCTTCAAACAGTTCCACAGCAGCTATTTGCAAAAATTTAGATAGCTCACATCTGTAAAGACTACAGGACTGTGTGCTGTTTCTGTTTCCCAGGCCAAGATAGCTTTAATTTTAGATTAGGCTTGTATTAAGGTAGTGACTGGGATTTTAGAACATTAATATTCATGAGTAGCTAAGCAACCAGAAACAGAATGCTTATTTATGTTTCAAAAAGAAGCATAGTGATTTCTCTACTTCTATCTCTCTCTCACAACCTTAGCTTGGGTTTTCATTTGTTTCAAAAAGGAAAAAAAAAAAAACAAACCAAAACCAACAACAAAAGAGTAGGGCTTGCAGAAGCAGATTTTTCTTTTTTGCTGTTTTCCAAAAAGAGGGATGGAGATTTTTCCTTATTTAATGTTTGTCAAATATCAGTGATGAAAGGGTACGGTGTTAATAGTTTATTTCTTATATTAAGATTACACAAAAGGGTTTTTTTTTGTTGTTTAAGCAGTATAATTATGCAATAGTGTTTACATACCAATTCTGGTTTTTCTTTAACAGTTTCCAGAACAAGATCATAATTTTCTTTAATTACTGGCCAACTTAATTTTGTGTCCCATCTTCAGTTCATTCTCATTTTGTTGCCCGAGTGACAGAGAACTTCACTCTTTGCTGATCTTTAAATGCACTCAAGCAATTTTGGTTAAAAGAAAGTGCTTAGTTTAAAAAAAATAAGACAATACCTTTGAGTGAGGCAGGGATTTTGGTAAGTAGCAGTTAAAACCAGATTTCTGCAAGCCCTATAAAAAATTCCAGCATGATTTGAAATGCAGATTTTAAAGAGATGAGAAAACTTAAACCAACTGAACAGGAACAAGTATACAGCATGTTCAGGTATTGGATGGCTAGAGAAAGACTTACTGTGTTTATTACTTGATTAGGCTTGGCTTTTATTTTTGAGAAAAACATTTCAACAGTAGCTTCTCACAGGAAGTTAGCTTTGACTCAAGTTTTATTTTCATATATACAACACTTAAAATACCAAGACAAAAAACACGTAGGAAATTTCTCACAGTGTTAAGCCTGAGGATATAGTTTATACATAAAGGTATCTTAAAAGTGAGATTAATTAATAAACTTTAAAAAAGAGTTACCTTCTCAACAGGATTCAAAGAGTTGTAAGTGTAGGTTCACATGCACCAAGACAGGACATATTTCTGCATTTAGATGTTTGTAAATCACACTAAACCCAACTGAGTATCATTCTGTTTTATTTGGGCATAACTTATGGTTGCAAGAGTTACCTCAACAAGATGACCTACCACTCAGTTTCAGGTTTGGCATTTGCATGAGCTAGTTTAACTCTAGAGTACCTACACCTTCTTAAAAAGAAGAGTTTTGTACTTACTGTCCTTACTTTTATACAATGCCTCACTCAAGACCTGTAAATTAAACCAAATCAACCACATCAAATAGCCGAGTAGTTTAGAAAACAATACAAGCAAAACATGAACGTGTTAAGATTTTCATACCTTCATTTTTCTGAGCCTGGATTTGTTATCATGACACCAAGCCAAGCAAGTCATAGTCTCTTGTCTTTCCAATGACTCTTCCACTTCTTTAGCAGTCAAAAACATCTCAATATTTACCAAATCCTTTAAAAGGAAAAAGGAAAGCAGGTACTGTAAAATTGTACTGATACTTTAACACAGCAATCCACTCTTCAACAGAACTGGAATACAGAGATGAAGACGACTGTTCTCAAGTCCTCTGTTTTTTAGGATAGTACTTTACAAAAAGACATTACAATATATTTTAACCACTGAATTTCCATTCACTGAGGTATTGTAATAGTGACAGTATTTTTCATAGTGTACATATACTTATTGAACTACAAAAAAGAAAGCATAAACTCTTGCCCAGGAACTTCACACAAAGTGACCAGAACCCATGATCACTTTAATGCAGTTCACAGTTCCAGGAGTACTTGGTTTCCTTAAAGCTTGGTATACCACAACAATGTCATAGCATTTGCTACAATGAGCAAGAACTAAGTAAGGGGAGAACATTAATCTTCTTTACCTAGCCATCTATAACTATTGAGAGTTTGAAGTAAAATCCTACAGTGGTTTGAGGTATCCAACATTCTCATTTGTGGAATGTTGGAAGCTCCAGACCTTCCATTGCTTACAATAGTTCTGTCTACAGTATGCGACACTGAGATAAGGTTACTGTGTTAAAAGAGAGTCAGGCAGTGGGTTGGCCACAAGATTCTTCAACTGTTTATCATGAGCAGATGCCTTTGAAGAAAAGCAGCCATCTCCTACCAAATTTGCCTGGGGCAAACCTGCAGTATGCCTACTCTACTCTGGAATTACTGGGAACTTCACACATTCACAGAATTGCTACAGTTAGAAGAGACCTTAAATTGTATTCAGTCATGAATATATATATATATATATTTCTGCTTAAAAAAGACTTCGGTTGGGATATTTCCAAACAATATGAACTGGGTCCATTCTCAATTGGCACCACCAGAAGTTATTTCATTGCTGCATAACTATATCACACTGACAGTTCATACTTTGCTGAAGAAAATAGTGGGAAATCATAATTCAGTACACAGACAAACCCAGTACTAAAGTGATTAATACACACTCTAATTTTGAACAAGTTCATTTTTATATTGACTACACAGCAAAATGCTCAAAGTTATACAACTGAAATGCTGAATATCACGAATATTACAGTAGGTCTAGCAAACAAAGCCACTCTGAGAATTAGATGGCACTCAGATCTTAAAACAACTGAATATACTTGGTCTTAGAATTTATACCTCCTTAAGACAAAGATAAACATATGAATACAAGATGAAAATAGGATATTACTAAGAAAAATTGGCTAGTGAAATGCAAGAAGTCTAATACTACTGGAAAAATGGACCTGATCATGTCAGGTTTGTCAGAATGTTTACTTAATGTAAACAGGCCACGTATTTCTGAAGTGCAGCAAAAGTTGCAGCTTTTGCTAAAGCTTTCTCTCATGACTTGAAAGTGAGTTTAAAAACAAAATATTAAGGATAGCTGACATGCAACTACACTTTATAGATCATATGATCACAGTAACAAAACCATTATACTATCAAAAGAATAAAGGGCCTCATGCAGCTCCAGTGGTACCAAATCCAGTTAAGTCAGTCTGAGGTCAGAGCTAAAGCAGTTACAAACTGATAGAAGAAAATTAAGATCAGGCTTTCACTGTCTCCTCCTAAACCCCTAGGGATAAAAAAAGAAAAATATTTTAGCAATGTGTTGGCAAATGGACTGAAAAAATGCCAACCTGGAATTTATTTATAAGTTTTCATACAAGAACAAGAGAGTAATCTTCCTTTATGGCCATCCAATGTTTTTCTGATAATATTTGCAAGTGGAAAAAAGAACTGCATTATTCCCCTGTGCATGATAAGGTGACCACAAAAAAAATCTCTTGCCCTTGTAACTCATCTGTGTAAGTAATTTAACATGTACCGCAACCATATTCATTATCTTGCTTGCTTATTTTCCATATATCTGCTGAATGGAAACACTATTCAATCTGAGTTAAAAATAACAACATCACCATAAATCTCCACAAGCTTTTTTGAGCTGTGTGTTCTCAATGAAGAACACTTTCTTTTACACTGAATTAAAGCAAAAGCCTTTTCTTCTATGTTAAAAAAAAAACAAAAAACAAAAACCTGGATATGCTGACATCACATCACTGGTTTCATCTTATGTGTTAGCTTTTTGTAGTTTAAGCTTCATCACACACACAAAACTTTTAGGAAGCATAAGGGCAGCATTTGTTTAAAGTCAACAAGCTGGTGAGAGAATCCCAACTATATGCATTTATCAATCAGGTATTAGTACAACAACTGTCATCTACCAGCAAAAAGATTGTAGTTGCTACAGAAGCAGACAAAACTCAGAGGGAATTCCTACATTCCTTTTGCAAATTCAAAATATAAAAGCTTCTATTCGGTGCAGAAATGCTAATTAGATTTGCAGTTGCCAAAAGAAGTCAAAGCTTGGCAACTGTCTCCTAAATAGACAGTATGTATCCAGAAAACAGAGAACATTTTTAATTAAAAGAATTACTTTCAGAACTAACAATCAGATTTAAATTGCATCAATAATTAGAATTTTCGTCTCTGCTGACTAGATAGAAAGTAAAGGGACAATATAAAAAAAGGCATTAAGAAATCCTTTTGCAGGGAAAGAAATAGCTTTTGCATTTGATACATAATAGTTAGACATCTTAATCACACAGATTGATAGAAGAAAGATACTGATACAATTAGGTAATAAACCTTTAAAAAAGCCTCACAGCCTCATATGACCCTATTTAAAATCTGATTACACTCTCCTATCTTCCTTTTTTTGAAGGAATCTACTGTTCAAGTTTCTCCATAGTGTATTTCATTAGCCAGGACTAAGAAAATAGAAGACAGGAGGATCAGAGGATTATGTTGCTTTATCAAAACCAACACAGCAATTTTATACAGGCCAGTACTGGAGAACTAATCTGCCACGTCTTGTATGGATGGGAACCAGTTAACAGCACTGGCAACTAAGATGTATCTCATGATCAAGTTAGAAAAATTCCCATGAACACCACAATCCTGAAGAGTTATCTGAAAGTATTCTGCAACTGAGAGTTGCACACACTGTAGACCATACAGAAAAATTGTCTCAGTTCCCTCAAACAGCATTATGATTTAATATGCTACTAAAAAAAAAGTCTCCTCCAGTTTAAATGTAAAATTGAGTGAATGTAAATATGCAATTTAAAAGAAATATTGCTACTGTTTTGCAGGTGGAGAAAAAGCTGAAGCAAGACATCTGTTGCTACACACTCCCTCTCCAACTGACACAGCATTCAACATCATGGGAAATGCTTTCTGACTTGTATATAAATTAAAAAGCAATTCTAAAGTCTTTAATTACCACCTTTTGTGACACTAAAGTTTCCTTAATTTCACAATTTTCGGTGACTTAACTTCCAGTACTGCACAAGTATGGAGAACCCTGCACTGCACACAGATTATTTCAGTGTTGTTATCAAACCATAACTCTAAGCAGAGATCTTCCAACCTCCCACACATCGTCACGTTAATTTTACCAAAATTACTTTGCCTTAACATGCTTACAAATGCAGAATACCTGACATTGGGTATGAAGACTGATTAACACCAAACTTCTAGTTAGGTTTCTACAACTGTACTGAAAAATAGTTTCAAATGGCTCAAGGAAGAAGAGAATTCAAGTATTACTGGCAGTTACCTAAAAACTAAGGGGGTGGGGGGGTAACACAGCTTAAGCATTCTTCTTCCTTCCAGTACAAGCAAGGAAGTACCACCTAGATTTTATAATTTCTGCTTAAAACATGTTGCACTACAGTGTACTAACCTTTCCTTCTATTTTCAAGAGTCACTAAACATGGCATAAGAAGGGTAACTATTTGAGCACTGGATGAACTTTACCATAAAAGGACTATTTAATTCCATTACAACAGTGCAAACTTCAAAGAAAAAAAACATTTATTATTAGAGAGAACTGCACATGAAGGCCAAAGACACTTAAGTGAAATCAGAGAGACTTACTTAAACAAAAAATATATCTATCCATCACCCTGTGTGCTCTGCTCTGCCTGATTTACATATATATAGCTTTTAAAATATCACTGCTGCTTTTTAAGCTGGAAGTGCCTCCAGGGAGGGAGGTTACCATATGATTCCGCACAGGACTCCAATTATTAAAGTATAAAATGCTATGAAGAATGAGGATTCCTTTATGAGAATTACTACTACATATATACTCCTGGCCAACATAAAAGCTGTATTTTTCTATGGCATTTTCATTTTCTAAGATGGGTTCCTAGTAAGAACATCCCAAGCATGTACATGCATGTCCCCTCCTTTGAGCAGCTTGTTGGACTCTCTGGTCAGCATGAGCAGGAGTTCAATGGTGCCAAATTCTCAAGGGATCTCCCTCCTTGCCAGGTTCTCTCCTTAGTAGTGTCTCTCTTTCAGGAGACTCCAGCACCTGCTCTCACTGGGGAGAAAGGTCACTGCAAACATATACTAGTTATTAGATAATCAACACTAGAAAGATCTGCTGAAGTTTCTCTTCACAGATGGGTCATTCAGAATAAAGCTTCCATCAGCTACAGGACAGACCTGCAGCAACTCAGGCTCCATGAGTTCCAGAAGTCATAAAATAACTGCTTTGTAATGAAAAATGATTGCCACTTTAAACACTAGTTTCAGACATCAAAACTAAGAGGAAAATAAAAATAGGCCCAGAATTTAAACTCACATGGTTGTGCCAAAGGATGAAAAAGTGATTCACAGAAGTAGTGGAGGTTATATGAATAACAATAGCTGTGAAATATATGAGAAGGTGCATTTAAGGCAGTAAGGTAGTTTGATTTTAACTGGTAGATACTTCAGCTTCACAATTTGTAATTAAACACAGCTATGTTGATTTTGAAGTTTGTGAACCAAGTGAGAAACTGGCAACCATATCTCAAAGCATGGATTGCCTTTAATTTAAGCCTAAACAAAGCCCGTAAATTTAAGGCCCTGCACAACTAAGAGAACTCATTAACTAATTGAAAAAAGCAATAGCAGCTCTACATATTTACAGGAACTAAGTAAACACAAAAAAAGCAGTCTTGCTAAAAATAGTGAACGCCTATCAAACCTGTTTGCCTTTCTTCTTTGGTAGGGCTTGCGTAACATTTTCACTGAATTCTTTTATTCCAGAAGACCTCAAAGCAAACTATTCACTTCACTACAAACCAACCACATCACAGTAGTCAAAGTAAGATAACACAGTTCAACAAGAGTAATTCCATCTAAGAGTTTTGTTTTAGTCACATAGTAGAAGTGATCTGTTCAAACATGGCAATTTAAGGGTCCCCTGGGATGTCTTTAGAAAGCTCTGGCTTTTTATTTAGACATCAGCACACACGCAGAAGCCTCCAGTGATTTTTTTTTTAAAGTGAAACATATATTCTAACTACACCTCCAGCAAACTAAAATTCTTTATTTAAATTACAGCCATTCCTTAGTTTCACAGTCATAACTAAAAGACGGCAGTATATGGATTAGTACGCGATAGAGTTTGTTTCACAGCAGGTAAAAATTTAAACTTCACTAGATGTAGTTTTTGAAGAGTCTGTAATGATTTTATCACTGTATGACTGCATTGTGATTAACTCATACCCAAATATAAAAACCAAACTCTTCAATATACAGTTTCAGACCTAGGTGTATGGCTGTAAATTTACCAAGAAAACCACTCACTCATTTCAGCACCAGATACAACAAAATAGCAACTTTGCATTTGATGTACGTAAAAAGTCTTAAAAAGACCAAAACCATCATTTATCTAGCAGCAATATAGCTTTTGCTCTAAACTTATGTAGGTTTCATGTGAGGGTTTTAATTTATGTGAACATATTGTAAAATTTGGAGCAGTCAGGTCAAATCATTCCCCTCCATTGATCTCCACTCTGCACATGAGTGGAAGTACTGTTATTTTATGACATCTCCAGTCACAAGTCTGGAAAGCTGTCAGAAGGAATGCATGATAAAATCCCTTGTAATTCACATGAACATGCATTAAAATAAACCTCAGAATACTTCACATGAGATGCGAATCTTTAACAAGGCTCAAAACCGAACAAAAACGAGTACTAAACCACAATACTTGGTATTTTCAAATCCCCTGTGAGCTATTTTCAAAACAAGATAATTGATCAAAACAGAACAGTTAGGCTTAAGATAAGGTAAAAGATTCAGGTGGGAAAAGGTAGCATTTTGCATAGAAGAAAGCTTCCTTAGTGGGGGGAAAAAAAGGTTATAAAATAGGCTATTTGCTGTATAAAATACATCCAGATCCCCCTAAGATGCTGTTTATGGTTTTCTTTTTGAATATGCAAATTGTTTATTTTTAATTGCTTACTAGAATCACTAGGAAATTGAAAATAGGCCAGTATGTCTCAAGCTATCAGTGTTTTGTTGCCAAGAGTATGTACCAATGACAGTTTTAATAAGATTGACTATCTACACGTAGCTATTACATGCATAAGAGCATGAAGGTAGCTTCATATTAAAAAAAGGCTTTACTGATGCACTTTAGCATTCAGTACTATGGTAAGCATTCAGTTAAACTACCTGTATATGAAATACAATAAACACTTAGACCACTCTAAAACAATAACTTCAAAATAAGCTGTTAAGCTTTCAATGACTACTCACACCCTGAGCCACACACCCTCAACTTGCAACGTAACATTCAATATAATTTAATTCCATAGGACTGAAATAGAAATGCAACAATGAACTGTCACAAACAAAAAGGTCAAATTAGTCTTCTTCATCAATACATTAATTTGTTAAAGTTTCCTCTGTGATCAATATACACCACATCCAGAGATCATCTAAGATGCCATGATTATCCTTACACAACTCAAGAAGGCAGGCATTAGGAGGTACAAGGTAGAAAAGGTGACTATGTGGAGAAGTTGTGTATTTCTGTGTTGGAGAAAGTAAAAGAGAATCAGCTGGCAGGAGTGGGAAAACTGGAACACACCACAGTAACATTGCCTACTTGAAAAGATGTGCAGAAAGAAGTGAAGTACAGGTGAAAAGGGAATCAGTACAACAGGTTTTGATGGCAGTAACATGAGTTGAGATTGCCATGCAATTCCTCCGCCCCTATACCAGGGGAGGAATTACTGCTGGTTAGAACAGTTCCTTCAAACACAGAGTATGTGTAAGCTGCATTGAGATGGAAGGGAAACAAATTTAGAAAACAATGGCATAGGTGGTGACAATACAGCAACATCACAGTCACTAAAGATCAGTTAAAATGAGGCACAAATCAACATTAAGAGGTCTCCTTACTCTCTGCTCATAAAATAATGTTGTCTGAAGTTCATTAAGATACTATTAAGTGTTATAATGCTACACACTAACAGGATTACAGAGAAAACAAACACAGTAATTGAAGGCATGTCCTACTCAAAAGCCAGCTGGAGAGCTAGTTAGAAAATAACAAAGACAGCCAAACCACAGATTCATCAACAGAAGAGCCAGAAAAGTTTTTGTCTACAAAGTAAACGCAGTATCCCATGGTGTACACAGTTGAGTTTTCACATGAGAGCATCTCCAAAACCTCCGTATAGCACAGACCTTATAATTTTACCCGGTTGTTTTTGAAAGACACCAGTAACTTACATTGACTGATTATCTGTCAGAAGATTGTCTTTTGCTGGTTGTAGTGATAAATAACATTCTAAGCTCGGGCCTGATTTCAAACTGGAATTTTTCTGACTTCTGACTCCACGTACTGTTTCCATGCTAAGCCTTTCTGCACTGGACTACAAAGTTCCTCGGTATATAATTTTTGCTTTCATATCTAGCAAAAGCACCTACCTCCTTATATTTTCCAGTCACCTCCAATTTTTCTAACAGCTTTCCTAAAGTGTGGCCATGAGAACTATACATACTATGGTACTAGCTGCTCCAGAGCCAAATAAAGAGTTAGGTTTTATTTGCCTACTTTTGCTCCTGCACATGAGCCACTTTAGTAGAACCTCACAGTTGCAGTCAGCGCTTAGGTTAGTTATTAGCAAGCTGTTTTCCCAATGCACCCTTGACTCCTGCCTCAGCAATTTTTGTAGCTCAGCAAATGGCTGCACCTTATCCAGCAGTACATTATACCATGCTAAGCACAGTAATAAATGACTACACTAAAGTAGTATGACAAAGCCTCTAGAGTTTAAGATGCGTCATTGGGCAATGAAAAATGCTCTTAGCTCTCTGGTCATAGCTCTACCCTGACTGTTTTCTGTTGTAGACTCTTCTAGTAGAGCAAAGACAACTAATCCTTTGCCAGCTGAGCACGAGTCCTGCAGCTTTTGTCCAAGCAGGATCAGTCTGTATCAGCAGCTACACAGCCACAAGAACTGAACACCTGCTATCTAGTACAGTAATAAGACAGTGTTAAATGTAAAGTAACATTTACGCTGTGAAGAAGCATCTGTCAGGAAGAGTGTACAGCAAGAAAAATCCCAGAGGCATAACAAACAAGTATCTCCTATATCTGGGCAATCTACAGGTGATAACACCATTCTCCCTTTACATAAAATTTCAATTCAAGAATCTTTCTTGTATCACTAACCTTCCACACTCAGTATATTTTGTAATAAATTAGCTCTGTTATGATACACCATAGGTAACCTGGTTTCCCTAAAAAAAAAAAAATACTGAGAAAGACATTAAGCACCACAGCACACTTCATGCCGTTGGCTTTTGAAGTGTCAAATGATTTGTATGGAAAAGTTCATTATTCTGCATTGATCTTGACTATTTCACATTTACATAATTCTAATTCCCAAAGATGCTGGAGACAAACTGCAGATGTAAGGCTGTTCAGGAATTACAGCACTTTAAAATACAGATGAACACACCCAGACGTTCATTAGACCAATCTAGTGAAAGTTGCCATACCTACGCTAAGAACAGCCAAAACACATTTAAAGGAGTTTGTTGCTCATCTACAGCCTAGTACTTCAAGGTAACTCAAAACAGGCATAAATTAACATCCTGGCACCTTTAACTAAGTTGTGCCAGTTCAGGAGCTCTCTCACAGACAGTCTTCTCAAACATCTCCAGTGTGGGAACAGCAAATCATAGGGGACTGACATAATAGAGCTTCAGACAGACATCTTTTGCCATTCAGCCCACACTCAGTAAATCAGCTTGTGTATGTTCCATATGACAGTGAAGCAAAGAATATATTCAAGCATTATGTTGAATACCTTTTAAAAATTGAAATGTTATTAATATAAACTTTTTTTGATGAATTACATATTTGTGTGTTTGTGTACAAGCCATTCTTGGGCTACGTGGCTTAACAAGGGAGTTTTCTAAGGGTACAGGGGTAGGATTGTTAAGAGGAGTACTTATGCAGCTGTTAACTTTCACATCAGATGGTTTCCTTCACTCAAACATCTGTTTTTCCAAACATTCATATGAATTTCTTCCTGAAGCAATCATATTAGCAACATCCATCCTGCTCAACTATTAGAAGTTTACCAATCAATCCTCCTGAATTATATTATGTTTCTTTCTTGCTATGCCTATTTTAGATTTAAGTTTAGATTTCAGTTTCATTCCCAGATTTTTAAGTTTTGCTCAGGGTTGAGCTTTTCACTCCTAATTCACCTAACCACGTAAGTTAAATCTGAAAAGCAAGTTCAGGCCTTTGGGGACAATACAGGTAGAACACAGCTGTATTGAGGCACAGGCCTCTCTTTTCCATGTATGTGTACTATCAGTCTGCTATGGCCATAGTCCATTCATGAAGCAGAATGCAGCTCTAACAGTGCTGAAAGACTCAGTGGAGCACAGATCAGTCTCCAGAAACAAAATTGATATCTCACCTGCACATTCCTCCTGCTGCACAGATCTGCTTGCACTTATGGACATTGACTGATCACATAATGCCTTTATCCTGCAAATCCCTCAGAGCAAGAATACCTGCTACACAGGCATAAGAAGCTTTCAGTCCAGCAGGACAGGCAAAGAGAATCAGCTTCTTAAATATGAAACTTTCCTTAAAGCCAAGGCAGTGATGGGTTGAATGCCATCTGTTCTTCTCTGTCAACAACCAGGAGGTGAGCTTCAGTGAGACCTAAACAAACCTAAGCCTATTCCATTCTGATCAGTGTTCCCAGGGAGCATTTCTCATTCACTTTGAGTTAAGATGTAATAATTAATTAAGACCTAACACTGTTTCTGTTTGCCATGCTCAAACATGCAAGTCATTTTTGACCTTTTTTTTTTTCCCCTTTGAGATTCATTGGTAGGAACAGCTATTCAGGGAAAGGATGATCTCAAAAATAGCAGCTTCAGGAAGACTTTGCCCTATAACACAAAGAAATCATTCAGCAGTCTTCTACTAAGGTCTCAGCTGGAGGATCCATTTCACAGTACTGAGGAACATTTTTATAAAGCAAGGAAGGAACCTTTAACTATAGGGTTGAAAAAAGGAACAGTGATGTAGAATAGTATGAAGAAGAGATCCTGTACTCAGTTAAAAAAGCCTTGCAGCTTGACTTGAAGAATTCAGTTTCTCTTATTCCAAAAGACATCAAGTAAGATTACATGACTTGCCATAACAAAATTAAGATGATGGAACATAGTGAATTTTGTTGCAGGTATCTGTCCAAATACTCAGTTAAGATAATCCATTCAAAATGGCTTCCAAATTATGAAAACTGAAGCTGCATTTATGCAGAAGAAAAGAGGAAGAACTGGACCAAACTGGAGAGAGGAGAATGCAGAATTAGGGGTTTTTTTGTTTTGTTTTGTTTTCAGTAACTACTATTTTTCATTTATACCACACAAAAAATATTATTATAAGTCTATCTACTATATCAATTTGAAAGGTAATGAAGTATTTTCAGAATGGCTTTGCAATACCTGCCATTTTGATATTCTCCAGGGAATAACCATCACCACAGATTTAGACATTCTGCTCAAGAAGGAAACTGCTGACAAAAACTGAAGATCTGAACTCCCACTTCAAAAACCCCCTCTTCTTAGGATTGCTGTAAACGGCTTTACTAATGCTTCAAGTGTCAAGAAGCATTTCTAATACAGGTCAACATTTACAATGGTCATATGTCTAGAAAAAAACCCAAGTCAGTCAATGGAATACTCAGTTCCACCCCTCCAATTCTCAAAAGCAAACAGGACATTGTGGTATTAATGCACAGGGCTAGTTAAGTGCTCTGCTTACTGATCTAAGAACACTAATTTGAAAAACCTTTGATTGGCATGCATAATCCACAGTGCAAAGTACAGTTAACTTTAAATAGCTGAAAACTGCTTATTTCAACTCAAGTGTTTTCTTATACCTGCAACCTTACCGTGCCACTGCCCACTCTCCCTGGGGGTGTAGGACTTTTGCCCCTCAGTGGTTTATAGATTTCTAAATTATTTTCTCCCTGCCCCAACACACAGACACTTAGCTGAAATGGATGCTATTCTTCATAGGAAAAATAACCAACTATTGCCACTTGTATAACTTCTGTGCAGTATATGCGTTAAGGCAAGGACATATATACTTTTTGCTAAAACTAAGCAAAGACAGCAAAGGTATTTACAACACATGGTAAGACTGGCAGCTTCAGAATCTGCATCTGTTTTCAATCAAAGGCAAAAATCACTATGCCTATTACATGGTTAAGCAAAGCACATAAGGATACTTTACTTACATGGTTTTCTTCCTAGCTTACTAAAAAGGGGGCTAGAAAAAGCATGAAAAAACCTTTAGAAACAGCAAACAAAACACTACATACCTATTTTAACTATAAAACTTATCTACTAACAGCAACCAACTTCCTAGTGGAATACCCCATTTCCAAAAATAGATTTCAAGGCACAGAAATGAGATAGCATTTAATGTAGCAGAACTGTTAATAGAGAACTCTGCTAGCTAGCTGAATATATGAATCTGGAGATGAAAGTAAGCATTTTTGTTTTTGTTGCACTCCAAGGTCATAAGAGTCAGAGTAAGATCATTATTAAGTGTAACAAGCTGATACTGATGAGCTTCGTTTATATGCAATAACAAAACTTAACTACTAGTTTATATCTTCAACGCAAATTGTTTTTCACATCATTAGGGAGCCAGAAGACATCAAGGAAAAAAATCCACAATAGAATCCCCTCCCCCCCATATTTGCTTTGGCACAAACATGACATTTCTGTCCTTGGCCGTCAGCTCTTATTTTAATATTACTCACATTTTAGTTTACTTTCCCAAGCAGCATTACTTTTATTTAAAGACATATCCCACACATTACACCTTTATTTCTTATATTGCAATATAACTTCATGCTTTATCTATGCTGCATGTCAGAAGTTAGGAATAACTTAAGCTAGTTTGTAACATTAATATTTCAACTTCCCTATCATTTTTTTCAATCCAGCATTTCCTTTCACAGCTGTTTGCCTCCTAGTTTACAACCACAGCTTTTGAGCGCTTATCTTCCATTACAAAGATTGAAGAATATAATTCCTATGAAAGTAGTTAATTTAGAAAGACTACAATTTGTCTCAGCCCATCAGTAATTATTGGAATTGGACACTACGGTGCGTAGTCAGTCTTGAAACAAACTGCCTGCTGCGCTTTATTGGCAAATGTATGCATGATTTAATGGCTTGCTTTTGGTCACTGAAACAAAATGCTTTCTAAACTGTTTCCATCTGTGGAGTACCTCAGCAGCTCTGCAGGTCTCAGCATTCAGAAGCCATGTTTGAAACTTAAGCAGGTTGAGACTTGTTCCCAAGACTGGTCTAACAGCTACTGAAAGATGCTTAATCTAGGATCCTCAAGCTTCAACTGCAGCAGAAAGAGCTGTTTCCTTCAGTCTTGTCAAAGAGCAGCAAGGGGCACTTCTAGTCATTTGGTCTGCAGTCACAGAACGGTTAAAACTGGAAGCCCTGGAGGCTGTATAGTCCCCCTGCTCAAAGCAGGATCATTTATGCCACAGGTTACTTAGGACCTTTCCCAATCTGGGTTTGAATACCTACAAGTACAGGGAGGCTCCACACCCCAGTGTGTTTGATGATGTTCATTCCAATGCAAACCAGAGTCCTGTTGAGTTCTCTGTCATAAGAACACATTGCTGGGTCAGGGTCAACTTTACCCACCTGCCTCCCCTTTGACTGGGTGACAAGTTCAGCAAAAGCCCCACCTTTTTTCATGTTCCTACTTAAGGTATAGTGCCTATTCAACGTTAACAATATTGTCTTGCTCTCTCTCTATACAAGACATCAGGTAATAGACTTGACCAAGTTTCCCTATATAGAAATGTGCTTCAGAATCCTGCAGTGGTGGAGCCATTTATCAAAATTAGAGTGGAGACTACATTAAGCAGAAAGATTACCTTGAACAAGAAGAATACCATGATATTTTGAAATCTCTATAGCAAAGTGACATTATTAAGCATTAGAGAACATTACAATGTTCATGTCCTTAAGCAATAAAGGATTCAAATATAACAAGGAAGTTGTTTTATTCAACCAGCAAGCACAAATTCTGTATAATGATAGTCTCAGTATCTTACCATTCTAAAAGCTGTCCCAGTGAGTATCACCATACAGTACAACTGTACAATGTTGGAAGACTGAGGGAAACTTACCTTCATTTAGCCAAAATGTAAACTTTGAAATTATGCATTTTACTCAAGATTAAAACTTGAAGCAATATGGCCTTGGTGCATCCAACACGTGCAACTAAGTTCTGTATTACTAAAGTCACTAAGTATTTCTAAGTATTACTTAGAAATAATACAAATAAAAATACTTAAGCTCAAAGGCAGATGTTAAATAAACTTAAGACTTTTTTTAAACACAAGTTTCTATTCAGCAAACAGGATTAAAAGCATTAAGGCTTCACAAGCACAACACTTTGTACCACATGGTCTTGCAGTGTATCATGACAGGCTGCCATGCTCATGTCTAAACCCAACCTGAGCATTACTTAATCAGACATAAAAGAACTTGCTATGAAAGTGAAAATATTTCCATAGTGCTTTTTCAGCAGACCTCATAGGTACAGTAACATGATGATTCAGCAGCAGATGAGCTCCTGCTCAAAACAGAGGGAAACATCTACCAGAAGTGGAAGAGCTGCTGACCATTCAGTTGCAATTATCCCAGAATAATTGTCTTGCTTTTTGATCCACAAGCACAGGCTATCTTTAGGGAGGCACAGCAGTGTCTCCAGTGAATTTCTTCAGGATTATTTCATATTAATAGCTTGTAACCCACTTCCCCTCTCACCTCCATTCAACCTCTACTTGCTATTTCTTTCTGGTATTTACTGAAATCGCTGCTGGTTGAACAGGATCAGAGTGGTAAAGCAGCTGAGGAGGAGCAGAGCCATGTGACAGGTATGCTTATTGTACAAGACAAGAACAGGTACATACACTGTCATTTGATACTAGTAACAAAAATATCTTCCCCTCAACTAGCTCACAGAGATGTGTTGAACTATGTCACCTAAGAAGGACTAAGTATGTAAGTCACATAATACAACTAAACTCTCAGCATCTTTATTTTTAGAGGAGAAATATTTTAACCAGGAGAGTTGTCTACCTTCTGGTATCAAGAACATCAAAAGAACTTAAGATTCAAGAATTGCTGAGGATCAAATAGCAAATGCTACCTAAAATTAGCAAAGCATGATTTCTCAAAATAAAAAGCAAATTCTTCAAGAATCAGTTTTAGTGTCCCATGGCTGTCACGGGACCACAGGGTGGATTCACTGGTCTGCATAGAGAGGCCACACCAAGATGCACAAACTCCAAACACTTCATAAGCAATTCTGAGATTGAAGTAGAACCACCTTGCTAACCAGTCAAAAGGAAAGCAACAGCCACAAAATCATAAATGGCAAAACAGCAAAAAGTCTCTATGGACCATGCAAGATAAACTGGCTACTAAAACCTCCAAACTGTACCAAGACTTATTTTCTAAAGTATAAGCCAGCTTTCCTCTCAATGTATTAAATAGTAGGATGATACAATAAAACAGTTGTTCCTGCAATCTGCATATGCTGTTCTGCTCAGTCTATTCACCTACACATACCATCTAAGTGTGGCTAAACAGATGGGAAGTCCCACCAACTGCTTAATCAGCAGCTTAAAGGCTGCAAGATATTCTGCGTGACATTTGAGAATTATTCTAAATTGTAATATGGCAAAGTGTTTACCTAAAAGCATTTCATTTGTGATTAAAAGTTATGTCTAATTTTGACTTAATACATTAAAATACAATTTATGTCAATTAATGAGAACAAACTTAGGCCTAAAAGGATTAGCAGATCAACATTAGTAATGAAGACACACCAATATACAAAAATAGCTGCTGCAGGGCGAAAGCAGCACCTTCTTACTTGCCAACATCCTCTTTACTACCATGTTTAGTGCACACTGCTACCAACCTCAATACCACTTTGTCTTGCTAGTTTTACAGCTGTATTGTAGTAGCCACAGCGTAAAAGATGTTCCACCATCATACGATCCATTCGTTTCTTCTTCCACATGTTTGCAGCAGCTGGTTGGTCACTACTATGTTCTTTCAGATGTTCAATCCTACGTTTGCAGAGTTTTGCACTTTCATCTTCAGCCTGGATTGATTCAACTGCCTAAGTAGTAAAAATTAATAGGAACAAAGCAGAGCAATATGTTTTCAAAGCAATTTTAAAGCAAAATACAGTAAGAACTATTTGTAGGCATTCTTTACCTATTATACAGTTATTCCCTATAGCATTTCTTTCCTTTAGAAAGATGTTTCCTGTGGCACTGCATAAGTTTTTGCATGACTGGTGCCGTTCTGAGATATACCTACATGTAAGTTTTGATGTGTCTGACATTGAGAACAGACATTTTTCTGCTTAAAGTGCAAACAGTCCAAAACCAGCAACGTATCAGCTACAGCAGCAACTGCTGTAATACTCAAAGAGCAGAAGGTTTGCAGTCATCTTACCCAAACAGTTGAAAATCATGAATTCTCACCTCTAACCTATGCATGGCTTCTTCCTCAAGCAGCTGTCTTTCTGAATTAGTTCTACTGAGGAGTGATGCAGAGTAAACCCACATTACTTCTAATACACTGGAGCCATTTTAATCAGTCATGCAATAATGAAAATTATATAAACATTTGGCCTCTTCACACACAGAATTGAAGGGTCTTAGAGGAGTTTGAGAAGTTATCAGCTTTCTTAAGCTGGTATTATTTTACTTACCTCTGCTACTCTGGAAACAAGGATGTACTGTTTACTTAGGAAAATAAATTTCTTCAGAGGAAGCAGAAGGACTTGTTTTAAAACCAACATATTGGCATGGCCATCACAATACACACCCTCCAATATATCTCCACAACTGTTTTTTTTAATTAAAAAAACACTCAGGTCATACTTACTTTCCTGATTAGTTATGCTGCAAATTTTAGGAGGCAGTTTTATTACAGACATATCACAATTCCAAGCCAGCTGACTCAGTGCACAGCACCTGACAACTCTGGGTCTTGCCAGGCTACAGGACACAAGAAAGCCTGCAGTACCTTTGTATGCTTGCTAAGGTAAAAGCAAAGCAGAAGATGGAGGCTTATTGCCTTTCCCATCTGCAATGGATCACTTAGTGATGCAATTTCCAGTTGGGTTGTCTTGCTTGTGGTGATTTTAAACTTGCTGTGCTTGAGTTTGATAACTGTATAGCTATAGCAACAGGGAAGTCCATGCAGGTTTGCCAACCAAGCACACACCAAATAACCTGGTTGGCTTTTAGCAAGCCACTTTGCACTCCTTGCAGGCACAGCTACCTTGCCAGTACTCCAGCATTTCAGGCTACAGCATCATCCCTGGATAACAACTCCAGCTCAAGTTGGTTCTCAGGACTTTCATTATGCATGCTCATTGAAAGATTTCTTATGGAAGGATCAATATTTCACTTCGCTTTTCAAATAAATGAAAACTTGTGCAAGCAAAGCCTACCAAGCATTTTCACCAATTAAGCTTGACTCTGATTTGGTCCTTGATACCAAATTCAAGTATCTAAACCCCCAGTCACTATATAAGATAGTCTTAATAAAGTTCAAGTAAACATCTATAGCCTGAGTTGGTTTTATCACTGAAGTCCAAGTTACCTCCATTGCTGAATTTAGCTTTCTTTTGTAACATACAGTTTGGAGATCAGTATTTTGTTTAAGTAATAAACTGAATCTTTTACTATTCAGCAAGCAAACACTAACTCAATCCAACCCTCACTTTATCTTGTTAGAAGCCTGCAGTATTATCAGATAGGAAGGCAACCTCCAGAATTATTCTGAATAAAAATAGAGAAGTATTCAAGGCAGACAGGCACAAAGGTTGAGGCCCTTCTCATTTCATGGTTTTCTATCTGGACTTACACAGCTCTTGCTGGTTTTTGATCCTTCTAGTGCATTCAGAAAGACTTCAGATCCTTTTCAAAACCCTCTGAAGCAAGTCTATCTGGACTTGCCCTGCTGGACGTTAATAAAACTTGAGGGAACAAGCATATTAAACAGGATACAAAAGGGAAAATACAAGGGCCTATGTTTTCCCAGGATCATTTTCAGAACCCAAGAAGCCTGCTGTGTTGAAAAGCTCTTTTTAAAGAGCAAGTAAGGTGTTAAATAAAGGAACGATCTAATGCTATTAGGGCCATCTCAGCAGTTCATTAGATCCTTGTCTAAACACAGGTGGAAACAGATTCCACGTGGGTCCAAAGGCCCTAAAGAAAACAATCATTTTGCTCGAGGCAGAGATTACAGAGAAGACGGTTGGAGTTGAGGGTTTGGAGAAGAAACAAGACCTTCCTATTTCAGGACACTTTTACTGTTAAACAGATTTTTTTTTTTTTTTCTTTCTTCCTTTTGTTCTTTCTGAGCAGCTATAAGATCCCCCACAGTCTTTCAGGCAGTCAAAAACAAATGAGCAGTTACACTAAAATGGAGCCTTGCACCCAAAACATTCAGTGATGCTTTCAGACACACCCCCACAGTCAAAGATTTAACAAGTAAATAACTTACTCCTCCACATCATTACTACACACCTACAAGCAAAAAAATCTAACACCTCCTTCAGAAATAGCATTAATTTCTTTCTGTAAGAGAGAAATGAAGAAAATGTATCCTTCAAGACCTCTAAGTCTCACAAAGCAAAGATGAAAACAGCAATTAGATTTATGAAGTCTTTTGCAGAACAGCTTTTCAACACCTAGCTAACCTGTTCAAGCAGAAAACCCCAAATCAACATACATGACAGCATCATTTTCATGTTGTGAACCTCCAAGGTATTTTGACGCTTCACTTAACCAACAGATATAAATCTTCAGACTGTGTTATTTCATTTAAGTTTTAATGAAATGACTCTGCTACCATTTGTTTCATCTATTTTTGGAGAAGCACTGCTCTAAAGCCAAGTGACAGAGCTATTTTCATTTTTCTGCAAGATTTCTTTCAAGTAAGTGTTCTGATGAGTCTCAGGATGAGTAATATTCCCATCCAAAATAAGGACGGCTTAAACTATATAGATTATATTTTTAACTCATCCTTCTTAGAAGGACGTGGTAGTCATGAATGCTTGTGTGAAATACAGCCAAACTTTCAAGCTTAACAGCTAGAAGCAGGTTATCCTGCTAAGCTTTGTTTAAAATGCTTTTACTAATATTCCCTAGGAACCTTCCAGCCTGGAACCTTAGAGTTCATAAATTAAGTGTTCAAATAACAATCCAGGACAACTTGTACTTTCTTCTGCAAAGAAGCCTCAACCCTGCATACAACTGCCCCCTCTCCCCCCAGTGGGGTTTAAACAGTTTCCAGACTAATCTATCCATTTTTGCTTCTCAAGCGATCAATAAATGCAACAGCACAAATCTTTCCATTAGACAAGTGGTAATTGATACAAACCAATTCATCTTGCTAATTCTCTTCTGTGGATAGAAAAATTCATTTTGGGGACTGTAAGTACATATTAATTTTACCTGTTGGAAGTTTGGTATACTTAGCCATGGAACACAAAGTTGTACTTCCTAAGTGCAGTGAAGCAAGATACAGTAAGCTTTGGTGTTTTGCAGGGCATTCTAAGGCCTTTCTTTACAGCACCAGTAATACATACCTCTTCAGGAAGAAAATCCAAGCAAAAAGCATTGCAGAAAACTCCTTCTGTTAAGTCAAAGCAATCACAAGGCAGAACACCACTCACCTTTCGTTTCAGAACGCTGAGTTTTTCAACTACTCCATCCAGGAGACTAACAACTGAATCCACAGCAGGACAACTGCTCAGTGTCTTCTCCAGCTCTGCCACAACCATTGTAACGTGGCTGGTCTCTCGATCAATGTTTTTCTGTGCAGCTCGAAACCGTTTGTTCAGTGTTTCATATGGCACCTAAATAAAAAATATCAAATCATTAGAATTCTATATTAAAAGCCAGGTCTTCTAGAGTTTAAAAGATTTTATCTGAGGCCATCAGACACCTAGGTTCCAGGACACTAGAGGTCATTAACTGAGCTTGAGTTCTCATCACAGCCCTTTATTTAAGCCCCCTCAGCTAGGGTCCAACACTCCAAAGGTTATGAGGAAAAACAAACAAACAAAAGACTGTCAGGAAATAAAACCTGCTAGATTCTTTTCTGATACCAATTTCACCTATCCTTCTTTGACTACAGCAAGCACTGATGTGAACTGTTGAGGAAGAACAGAAAACAAAGACAAATTTATCTAAAAAAAGGAAAAGCTACAAGTTAACTCCCACTAAGACACCATCCTTCAGAACATGGCTTTAAGATTACAGTGACTTTAATTTTACGTTTCTTTCCTTCAGGAGTTCATAAAAGAGAAAGGTCCCTTTGAACAAGCATATATAATGCATATTGGCTATTGAAAACTGTATACATAGTACACCAATGGTTATTCAGGAAGTCTAATATATCTCCTATGTACTTCTGCTCACAAAAGACTACTTTTTAATATTAATTCTAGTAGGACTGTAACAAATTATAAGAGAAACCCCACTTAAGTTTTCTTTTAGTGAAAAAAGCCTACACTGTACAACTAAGCTTGTTAAATTCCTCTAAGGTTACACTCCTTTGTTTAAGGACTAAGGAGTCTTGGAGGTCTCCTATTTGTGCCACACCTTCATAGGACAGCCATATCAGAAGTGCTACTGATGGCCATTAAGGACAGATATAAGACAGCAGTCTACAGCCTAGTCAAATTTTAGGGTACTGAATGACTTGGGGAATGCTTACAGTAAGTGCTAAGCTACACCTATCATGCTGCTTCCACTACAGTGACATCATTAGCAATATAGACAGGAAGTTCTATTCCCACACAAACAGAAATTTTAGAATAAAAACATTCAAGTGTTATGCACTTAATTCATTCGTATCTTGAAAAAGTCTGTAACAAGTTTTTTTCAGGTAGTTATAATCTTGATTGCTTTTCCACTAATCAAAGGCATAATTTAGCTAGCAATCAGATTACCCATAGTGAAGGTAAAACAGGAAACACAAATCAGTGTTCTGTTTGGTACATATCACGTACATGTTTGATTACAAATCTTTCAAGTACATCACTTCTAATCAATTATATCAAGATTGTTTCCATTTTCTTCCTTCTAATCACTTGCATGAAAGAAAGTATCCCAAGGGTCCACTCTCCTTTTGTGCTCTATTAGCAGAGAGGTTACTAGTTAATCATTACAATTCATTAATTAGAGATACAGTGAGAAACAGTTTAGGTTCAGAGTAAGGAAGATGAGCCAAGTGCGTGCTTTTCAAGACTCTGACCTACAATAGGTTGCTCTTATTTGTAGCAGAAGTATGCCACAAGGCTACTCCTGATAAGATATGAAAGAGCTCCTTTTCCTCTTGGAAAGACTGCAATGATCTATTTGATGTTTTTTTGGCATCTCAAACTAAGACCTAAACAAATGATAGAACAAGCCCTTGCCACAGGAAGCATCAAGCTAAACCAACTATTTTCCTTATACATTTTCCCTAAAAAACCCAGCACCATCACTCCCATAAATCAAACCACTCAGAGTATCACAATTAGGAAGCTTCAACACATACTTGCCTATGTAACCATCTTTTATTCCAACTTCAGCTCTTATTTCCCTTTTCTATATCCACAAAAAAAAGATAAAATGCTTTAAAGTCCCATGGATGTTTTGGTGGGGCCATTATTTTGACATCTCATGCTTTTGAACATGGAAGCTTGTTTCCAACTCAAAGACTTGATGCCAGATAGTATTAAGACAACTTCTTCCCTTCACACCATCATTTTTCTATTAATCAAAAAATGTTTCCTTCAGTTACTTTCAATCTACTGAATTTAATTTCTGCAAGTACTTTGCTAGTCAGCTTTCCACCGCACACTGAAAAGCTACATCAAGATTTTCAGAGGCTGCTATTATTTGAGTTGTTACACTACAGAAGTGTTTGTTAAGTTTTGAGCCATCAGCTGAAGTGGACACATATCTAGTCCGTTTGAAAAAAGTAATTCTAGGTTTAATTTCCCTTTTCCCTAGTTTCTTATCTGCACATGAGCAATAACAGTTTCCGTTTCCCATGTTTTGTCTCTTCAGCGTGCAAATTTCTGGCACAGTCTGTGTTCATATGACATTTAGAACAACTGGACTTTCAATTTTAGCTGACTATTATATATCATTTATAATGTGTCTAGATGAAGTAGGTTTTTGGAACCTGTTTTATCTTCATTTTTTTCCTACCTCAAAAAAAGATCAGAATAACCTGTGTGGAATAGGCTAGAAATTGAAAAATTTTGCTATATACTCTGAAAGTAAATAGAAATAAATATATTGCTAAACATAATTTTAGTGTACCATAAAAAGGGAAATTACTTCAAAAGTACAATGAACTTTTTTACAACTGTAATGGACAGTAAATACTCTTTACCAGGGTTTTTACACAATTTGCATAGGCAGTTATTTCCTACTATAAAGCCAGCAGGTTTTAGAGAATATTTGTAAGGTGTATCCATGTACAGCTTTTACACTTAAAAGAATAAATTCTGCCAATGCCAGAATCTGGGAATTGCATTTGCTACATTTCTTACAGAAAAAGCATCTTATCTAGACTCTACATCCTGATCCACTAGTTCTTTTCCTACTCATACAGCTCCCGTGCTCCAAAAGAGACTCAGTTTCCCAGTACTGGTTTGCTTTATCACAAAACTCTTCAAAAGTTACAAGCACTGTACCTACCAATAAGTTTATTTTTTTTTCCTCCAATACAGAAAGTAAATGTAAGGAGATTGTAGCAAAACCATGCCCTGGAAAATGCAAATCTAAAAATTCTTAATTATTGTTCACTTTAATTTTCAGGTACCAGTTATAAAACAGCAAACATCAAACTTTTTGGACCAAGAGATGGCTGCAAAATTTACATATCAGGTGACACAAGCCTATAAGAGACTAATTTTTTACTTCCAGTACCATTCTGTGACCAAGCCTGGATTACAGCTATTCTTCAAAGACAAGAGAGACCTGAAGAACTCAGCCTAGGGATGCATTATGGTCAAGAAAAAAGGATAACCAGCTACTAAACATTGCAAAATTTGAAAGAAAGTAGCAAGAACTGACCAGAATGTATTCTGTAAAAGCACAATACCAATCTGTCCTACTCACTAAAGCTTGAGAAACTACACCTCAGTTGGGTCTTACCATAAGCATACAAGAGAACAGAAAGACGTACAATTGGTTGGCAGCACAGTTAAAACCTAGTGTCATTGAACAGCTCAGCTTCTTTTGTTCATCGGGTTCCACAGCTGCAGACACATTATTCAACTTAAGCATGCACTAAAGCAGGTGAAATAAACCTAAGGAAAAGGAATTTGACTTAAGTTAGAACAGCCTACACAAGGGATAAAATTACAGTAACTCAAGTTTTTCCAAGATCAAAATTTTGCTACTGTGATGTGAAGGAAAGTCGGCTTGGCTGGAGGCTTCTGCAAATGTAGCATGACTGTTACCAGGAGGTAAGTGCTAACAGAGGGCAGAGACAACTGAATAACCTGATCCAAGTATTTTCTTCATTTCAGGAGTTACTTCACTCTGGTTTTAGAAAGTCAGAAAAGTCTGGTACACTGTCCCAGAACGTGCCCCAACAACCTCTAGTTGGTTTCCAGTGGAAACAAGATTTAGGAGAGGATCCTTCTGGGTCTAAAGACTTAAATTAGTGGAAGAAGGATTGCTATGAGAACTATACTTCGACCTCAGCTGTTCAGCTGAGAGGAGGGAGCAGAAAACAGCAGAGCTAAGATTGTCAGAGCCAGTTTTTAAGCTTACACTTAGGAACTCAACTCTGATGTTAACTATCTGGCCTTCAGCCCAAACACAGTCCTCTTCCAGCTTGCGAATGTGAATAAGGCAAGACTGACTAGTTCTAAAATCATGAAGTGGCTAAAACTATTTGAACTGTGCAACTGTAGGTAATTTATCTTCTCATAAGCCTCATAAAATTTAACTTGAAATACCTGTAAATATAGTGTATTTTAGAATAATACTAGATATATTTTGATCAAAATATTTTTTCAGTAAGACATTAATTTAGTATGTGATACCATTTTCTTGCTTTTTCTGAGTATATATTAAAACCTGAAAAAACAGCAGGTATTAAATGTTTGCATCTATTTTATCCTGGTGGTTACCAAATTGTAAATACTTTCCAAGTGTTTGTCTGTAAAAAAAAATATTTAAAGAAATATAAATAGCATCAAGTTAAACCACTCAGTCCTCTACACAGCAGCCTACAATGCAGATCTACCTTGGTTTTTACATTCGTTATCAAAATTAATGAAATTCTTAATTTTCCTTTTCTTAGGGTTTTCAGAATGTATCTATGGGCACACAGTACTCAGTCTATAAATTTTTTATATAGAAATAGACTGCCAATAAGTACTCACCTCAGCCCATGTTTTTCCCTACAGGTTCAGAGAAAAGTGGCTTTAAAAAAATCCCCAAGACGATACTATCTATAGACTTTAACAATATAAAAAGGGAAAGCAGAATACAAATCACCTTCCCCTCATAGAAATTCATTAATTATAGTGATCAAAGCTTAAAAAGCTCTGCTACCTCAATGCTATTCATGTTGGTGGGAGTAAGACAGACTGGAATACTTACACTGGTTTTAGCACCTTGAATTCTACTAAGCAGTTTAATGGCATCTCAAGAATGTGGTGAAGTTTTACCTTACTCAAACACTGGCAGCTTCCCTGACAGACACAGTCACTCACTAAGCACCTGGGTTTTGCAAACAAAGTGAAGACATGCACTGTTAAAAGGCTCTCTCCTTGGGGGAAGTACAAGATAAAAGAAATTTGAATTGTGGCAAGATCATCTTTGCAGAGGTGTTACAGTCTTCCAGTCATGATGGAGAAAAAGGATTCTGATCCCCAGCTGGAAATCCAGCACTCATTACCATCATGGGCAGCATGTACATTCACTTTATTCAACCAGAATTCAAATTAATAATCAATTGCAATTACGAGGGCTTTATAAGACAGATGAGCAGCACAAGGAAGATGAAGAAAGGCATCCACAAAATTGAGTTTGTGACCTGGCAACAAAGGACAGCAGAAAGTCTCATTTCTAAATGCCACATTTGTCTTTACTTGTAAGGTGGTCTTCTAAACCTTCCTGATCGTGTATGAGCAACTGTGTCTGGGGAGAGATGTGCTATTCACAGGGGAAGTCTAAAGCAAGCTGAAGACATACAGGTTCATGGGACCAGATGGGAGAGAGCTCACTGATGACTTTGTAAAGCTGCTATCATCTCTGAAATGCCTTCTTAACCATAACAACACCTCAAAGACTGAAAAGAGCAAGCTTCTTGCCTCTCTTCCAAAAAGATAATCTGGAAAACTCAAGGAAACTACAGGCAGGTCTGCCTCATCTCAATTCTTGAAAAAGTTATGGAAAAAAAAATGCAGGTGAAAGTCATTTCCATGCTCATAGAAGAGACTGGGACTAGCCAGCCTAGATTTGCCATACGTGAATCAAGCTTGACAATGCTCTTTGCTTTCAGTGATGAGCTGATTACCTGTGAATGACAGAAGCATGCTGGCAGCTTTCATAAGTTTAGTGAGGCTTTTGACAGGGCGTCCCACAGTACACTGTAGCCAGTCTGGGAAGACATGTACTGAACGGCTGAATATAACATGGGTTAGGGACTGACTGGACAGCCAGGCTCAAAGAATAATGGTCGGTGTTTCAAAAGCACCTGATGGCCAATTACAAGTACTGCTTGCCTCCCAAGGAACGTTATCAGCTCCAACATATGTCGTCTTCAACCATCTACACTATGGAACAGATCACACAATCAGAAAGCTCACAGAGAAAAACAAATTGGTGGAGTACTTGATAATGCTGGGTGGCAGGCCTGACATTCAGAAGAAATGAAAAGCTGTAGAAACACCCCAAGAACTTTATGAAACACAATCAAGACAGAAAACAGAGCCCTACACATGGCACAAAAACACCCCACTCATTAGCACGGGCTGTGGTATAACTGGCTAGGATCACTTCAGAAAAAGATGCAGAGGTTCAGGTGGGCAGCAGGTTGGAAGTGAATCAGCAACTGACTCCTGTGGCAGTGAAAGTTAACCACACACCAGGCTGCATTAGCAAGTTTAAAAGCAGTGGGTTGAGAGCAGCAATTGTTCTGTAAGCTCAGCACTCATGCAGATGCATCTGGAATACTGAGTCTGGTTTTCAGGTCACTTCCTCCTCTGCCAAGGAAGAGATGTTGACAAACTGGAAAGAGTCCAGAAGGCTGCCACCACAATGGTTAGCTGGTCGGAGGATAGAAAATCCAAAGACAGGCTGAGAGGGGCAGGCTTGTTTCACTTGCCTGTGAAGTGAAGGCTACAGGGAGTTTGGAACAGCATAATCTGATAGAAGTCTTCCACTACCAAAAGGTGAAGGTCATAGATAAGAGCTAACCAGACTCTTCTCAGAATTACTGAGCAAAAAGGAAGGAGGCAGAGCTGACAACTGGCAGCAAAGAAAATTCTGTCTGGACATATGGAAAAGTATTTTAACCAGGGGAGTTGGTAAGCACTGAAACAGCAGCCCAGAAAGGTGGTAGCATCCCCAGCCTTGGGAAGTTTCAGAACTAAGCAGGACCCTCAGCAACTCAAATTAACTTTGCAGTTAGCTTGGATTCCAACAGAAGCCTGAAATACAGTCTGCAGAAGTCCTTTCATACCTTCATTTTACAAATTCCTCTAGAGAGAGACAGGATCATAGATCCCCATTACTAATTTTAGACACCATATTCAACTCCCTATCAAGAATGAATGGCTGTAACAGGTAAAACCAAAGGGACTCCTCTGCCACTATTCTTTCACTGACAACATACATAAAGTGCAGCACTTGAAAAAGAGGCAAACCCAAGTTATAATCCCCATGAGTCTTTTTGGGTTTCTTGAGCCAGAGGTGGGAGTTTTATAGTAGAAACACCACAGGGTGCTTCTCATCCATGAACTCTAGCAGTTATGTTGACCTGTGGAGTTTTAGCACTGCAACATCTTATGGTGAGACATTTCACAGCCTCACACATTGTATGAGGAAACGCTCCTCAGTTTTGACTTGTCAACTGCTAGCCTAATTTGAAACCCTTTCATTCTTGTTTTGGAAGCACGAAAGGGAACATCCACTCTCTCCTATGCCCCTCATATCTCTTGAGATTGAAGAGGCTCTTTCTAAACCACTCTTTGAAGACAGGCATCCCACATCTCTAATCATTCTTGCCCCTCTGTAGACATTTTCCAGTTCTACTACATTCTTTTTCAGGATGAAGGAAGGAAGGAAGAAAATAAGTTAACTTACACTACTTGAAAGAAGAAACCATGGATTCTCATTGCTACATAATGACGTTCTCCATTCTTTCCTTTCTCACTTTTCTCTAAAGTTTGTCAGTATTAACCTGATAATTCCCAGAAAACATTCACTATAAGACCAAGTTGCCACTCAGCAATGATGATTATTTCTGACTCTGTTATTGTGAATGTAAGACTAAGATTGTTTTTCTACCATACCTAAAAACTGTATCACACTCCACTTGTCTATATTGAATTTCATCTATCTGAATACCTGTCCAGTCTCTCATTCTTCTCTAGTGCTTCACACTTGGGTTCCATCTGCAATACCTTCATTTTCTTAGTACCATCAAGGAAACCAGATCATCTCAGCATTCACTTTTGCAGGCTGTTCAAATATCTGAATATCATCAGTACTGGCAGAGACTCCAGTAGAACCCTGACACTAAACTTCTTCCATCACAGAGGCTGGCTACTAAATCCCTGTGTTTCTTTCTTATCCTTCCCAGTTAGCTATCCAGGTAAGTTCTGTCTTTCTTTCAAGAGTCCCTCATAAGGGATATCCCAAAAAAAACCCCCACAAACAACCAACCCACCAACATTCAGTAAGATGAATAAACTATCAATCAAATCCACCACCACCTTTTTTTTTTTTAAAAACATAGAAGAGCAGTATCTTTGCATGGCATGACTTTACTTTTTGAAAGTCACATTAACTGATATACATTACTCCATATATGATTATTCTGGATAATATTTCTGCATCAATAAGCCATTGGTTGGAAGGGGAAAAAAATAAAACAATTACATGTATTAAAAATCTCACTATAATTTTACTTAGTAAAGTAGAAGCACCGAAACAAAATGTTCTACTTTTTCTTAGCAGGCATGGCCTGAAGCTGCACCAAGGGAGGTTTAGGTTGGATCTTAGGAAGCACTTCCTCACAGAAAGGGTGATTAGACACTGGAATGGACTGCCCAGGGAGGTGGTGGAGTCACCATCCCTGGAGATGTTTAAGGAAAGATTGGATGTGGTGCTTAGTGACATGATCTAGAGAGACCTTATTGTGGCCTTTCAGTACGTAAAGGGGCCTGTCAGAAAGATGGGGACAGACTTCTTAGCAGGACCTGTTGTGATAAGACAAGGGGTGATGCTTTTAAACAAAAAGAGGGAGAATTAGACTAGAGAGAAGGAAGACATTTTTTACACTAGGGGTTGCAAGACCCTGGCCCAGGTTGCCCAGCAGGTGGTAGATGCCCTATCCCTGGAACTATTCCAGGTGAGGTTGGTCAGGGGTCTGGGCAACCTGCTCTGGTTGCTGATGTCCATGCTCTCTGCAGGGGGGTTGGACTAGATGACCTTGAAGTGTCCCTTCCAACCATTCTGTGATTTACACAGCTATCAAAAAAACCCCTCAGACTACTTCAACATTTATCAGAGAATTTCAGGGAAGACTAGACACAGGAGAAAGATTTTTCCCCTAAGTCAAATAAGCTTATTTACAGCAAGTGTTACATCCAGCAGTTCTACTCCTTTAGAGGCATAGGATGTTAGGCCAAAGCATAATGGCTACTGCATGAAACTTCAGATATCAGCCTGACGCTGCGCACAAGTTTTCCAAAGTGGTACACAGTAAAACTGAAAGCTTGAATTGCATGTTTCTTTCATAAATAAAATTTAGTGAAAAAATGTAAGCCTTTATTCTCCCTTAAGTCTTTAGCCTCACACTAGATCTTTAGCACACCAGTCCTCAGATGGATCTGGTCACATGCTATATAACACAGGCTATTTTTATTATTTTATTTTCACAGGAAAAAAAAAGTATTGTCAACCAAAACAACCACCTTTTACATAGGTTAATTGTGTAAAGGACTACTGGATTTCTTCCTGTATTTTGGAGAAAAGTTCATCAGGTCTAACTTGACAGCAGTACCCACACAAATGCAGGGATGTTTTAACCATATATCCATGTATCTGTGTGAAATAATCTTTCTTTAACATTACAGTTTTCTAGCTGAAAGCAACTCCTTGCCACCTAAAGTGCAGATTTTTTTTTTTCTTTTTTTCAACACAAGTACCTACATTGTCTATCTTTTCAAATTAACTCAATCATGGGCAAGAGGGAATTTGAAATGGATTTTTAAAAAAAGTATCAAGGAAAAGTAAAATAAAATAGAGTCCTACCAGATTAGGTCGGGGCAACCATTACAGAACTATGCTCTCCTTTCAGGGGTCAGAAAAATGATGTGCTTCCTCTCCTCAACTGTGTTAGTTTATAACACCTGGAAAGCATCAGAGATTTGTATGAATCTACAGGTCTCAGAGATAATTCAGCTGAAGACTTTAGCGGTATAAATAAGCTTTTTTCAAATGACATATATTGTGCCTTCATATGAAATTAAGCCTGGCCACAGATAGAAAGTGAGAAGTGCAGTGATGAAACTGCATTTCAAAAAGAGAAAAAAGACAACTTATCTCTACTTTATGCAAGAGGAAAGAGGAAATACAGGAATACAGAAAAAAAATAAGAATCTCGAAAATAGTTTTAACAGTGACAGGAGAAAAGGTAAAACCAGCAAGAAACTTTTAAGCATTAAGCTGCTTCCTTGACACCAAATTAGATCACCATGCTCACCTTCAACAAAACACAGAAGTAGAAGACATCTAGTGTACAAGATGCCATTTGAAAAATGAGGTAGGGTACAATCAACTACTGCAAATTTCCCTCAAACCAAAAAAAAATGAAGCATTTCACGCAGAATTACTGAAATTCTGTATTTTTATACACTTTTTCTTCCTGTATAACTCTTGGGATTACTTCAGAACTGAATCAGCATCATTATTTGTTACTGAGCTCATCCAAAATGGAAATTATATCACCACTCATTCACAGAATGAAATCTTCTGATGTGTAGCTCTTATCAACCCCTTGAAATAGTAATATTTTCTCCTTGCTCTAGGCAAAATCAGAAAAGGAAAAGCAAGTTAGAAGAAAGGAGAAGTAGCTTATTTCAGGAATGAGAAGCTTCAAATAGCAGCTAGATTAATAGCTAGGTTGAATTAGATACAAGCATTAATATAAATTCTTGAAAAGATACAGATCAAAACAGATTTTCTTAAACCTAAATGCAGTTGCAGATCATTTGGATTTAAAAAAAATAGTTCTTTCACTCTCAATGTTTTTGCAGCATAAAGCCTAGTAGTTAAAAGCATGTCAGATTTACAACTCAGGAAGTCAGTACTGCATATTCTAGAGCAGCTGTGTCTAGAAAGAAAATAATCATTATAATATTCAAAGCTGCTACTTCAATACAGGAGAGAATTAGCAGCAAAAATTCTTGGACTATCCATCTGCTACACACATACTTTACTCGACAGAAGCAATTATAAGCCTTCAAAATACTACCCTTTCACACAAACTGCTAGTAACTTATTACTCAACACATTATGAACTTCTGAACAAGGCTTCAACAACAAAATGAAGTGCTTTACAAAGCCATTTTACAGTTACATAAAACTGTCTTGCATCCTTATGTAAGCAAGTTGACAGCCATTTTAGAGTCCTGTCTAGAGCCACACTGGGGGACATCAGAGACCAGTAATTTTAATACACTTGATTATAGCAGCCACCTTGGACTCATGCCTCATAGGAAATTTCTACTAAAAAGGGAAAAGTATTAAGAAATATTTGAGTACTAACAAAAACCTAAGCATTCCTCCCTTCCCAAAGAAGTCGTTGAGTTGATAAGCTAAGGTCACACAGCAGGTTTGTGTTCTGAACAAGTCCTTGCATTTGTTTTGAGCCTTCTTTCTTCTACAAGTATTTGTTAATTATAACTATAGTATCACCTCTTTAAATGAAAGAGGTTGGCATCCTCTTTGTGTGTTTGCACAGTCCAGACACCCCGATAGTGGCTGGAGCCTTTAGGCTAGAGATCCTCATTTCCAATCAAACTGCTCCCAAAATAGCCTCTTCCAGAGGAAGTGACAGCATTTCTCTTAAAACAAATAATTAAGGATTACTGATCTGAGCAGAATATATTCTACTTAACATATTATACTTTAGTTCTCACTAGCTTAGAACTCAACATAACCCACTTAGGACTCAAAGTCTGAGGAGAATCAAAAGTAGATTGTAAAGCAGTTAAATTGCTGGCTAGCAAGAAGAAGATACCTTAAAAACCCACTTTAAATAAGCAATAATGTATTGTAAGTAATCAATGTAGCATATTTCATATTCTGGGTTAAGAAGTACTTCCTATATAGCGTATCTCAAGGCTGTAAGCTACGGGAGGCCAAGTGTATGATAAGGGCAGCTTAAGTTTGCAAGGACTGATGGATTTTGCCAGCATGCCCTTATAGCAAATACCCATCTGTCAAAACAGTACCTTTCTAATTCTGTGGGCCCAAAAGGTGCACTATTATGCTGATTTATATAGGACCTACTAAATGGAAAGACCATGAGAAGAGGTTTAGACATAACAGAAAAAAAAAAATCAACAATGGGTAGTCCATAACATCCAGCAAGAGCTCCACTCCTATTAGACTAAGTTATGAAGCATTTTCCTCCTATTAAAATATCTAGCAAATGCTTGAAGCTCATCTTTACTCCTGCTTCCCAGCTCTTGGAAAACATTCACTATTCAGAGAGTCAAAGATTTGACAGATATTCTTGCTTTGTCAAGATTTAAAGACCCGAATGTACTAGCTACCATCCAAACATATTATTTCTACACCAGAAAACATACACAAAATTCACAAGATCTCAGGGCACAGTCCTGTGAAAACACTGCAAATCATATTTGCTAGGACTGTGAATTGCAACATCAGACACTCACTCTGAAGATACTAACAGGAGGTCTTCTGTTTAACAGTATTTTTCTTGAAGGTATTTTCCTAGAGGCAAAATGCAGTACTGATAATCAAGCAACATCTCTAGCTCACGGCCACACTTGTTACTTAATGCCTTTGTGTTTTCTTCTTTCACTAATCACTTCAAAATGTGTTTCATAGGGAGTGGGCAAGGGTGGAAAAGAGACCAATTCCCACAGGAGCCAACTCCTACTTTAGCTGCTTTCCAATGTCAAACTTGTGAAGTCTCACAGTATTGAGCTTTTCTTAAAACACAGCAGTGCAGAACTGCTGCAGTACCAGAGATGTCACACTTGTTTGCTGACATGCACTCAATGTGTTGTAACAGGAAGTGC
The DNA here is from genome assembly GCA_024605025.1 of Megaceryle maxima. Lineage (NCBI taxonomy): Eukaryota > Metazoa > Chordata > Aves > Coraciiformes > Cerylidae > Megaceryle > Megaceryle maxima. The sequence continues at coordinate 6,092 of JANHGN010010387.1, read as the reverse complement.
ATTATTCAGCCACACACGAATGCTCATGCTTGGTATGGACATTCAACACACACTCGGTGACTCAGAGCACCCAGTCTGAAGCTGGATTTAGCATGAGCTATGAGTATCCACACAGAGCTAGCACAGAGCTGACTGATACTTGTATCTATGTGTAGCTTATTGTGTCAACCTTCTATTTGAAAAGCACTTAATAGATCAGGTAGTGATCTAGAAGTGCCATATTTTAGTTTTTGTTTTACACTGATGTACTGACAGTGTATTAGATGTTACAAGTTCCATTACTTCTGTCCTTCTCAAGTTTTGCCTGAACCACTTTCACCAAAGAACTTCTGCTGCTATATATTCAAAGTTTTGACAGAAGTACTCCAACTTCTAATATCAAAGCACAGTGTTATGTTCAAAACCCAGTAAATAGTGAAGCTATAAACAGAGTTAAATTAATGCAACCAATAGTGAAAAAAAAAAGTAATCTTGTACCTTTTCTGCTTCAGTGGGAAAATAAGTTGACCTGAACTGTGCAACATCATCGTTAGTGACCTAGATGATGGGTCAAAGTGCACCTCCAAAGTTTGCAGAGGATACAAAACTGGGAGGAGTTGCTAACGCTCCAGATGGTTGTGTTGCCATTCATTGGGACTTCCACAGGCTGGACAAATGGGCAAACAGGAACCTCATGAAATTCAAAGGGAAATGCCAAATCCTATCCTTGGGAAGGAACAACCACACACAGCAGTACATGCCAGATACCAACTGCTTGGAAAGCTGGGAGTCCTGATAGACAAGTTGCCCATGAGACAGCAGTGTGCCTCTGCAGCAAAGAAGGCCAACAGCACCCTGGGCTGTGTTGGGAAAAACATTGCCAGCGGTCAAGGAAGGTGATCCCCTCTACTCAGCATGACTTAGACCCATCCAAAGCACCGTGTCCAGTTTCAGACCTCCAGTACAAGAGAGACATGAATGTACTGCAGCAAGTAAAGAGGAAGGCCACAGAAATTACTAACAGATTGGAGCATCTGACATACGAAGAGAGGCTGAGAGAGCTGGGATTGTTTAACCTTTAGAAGAAAAAGCTCAGGGGAAATCTTATCAATGTGTATAAATGCCTGATGGGGGAGTGAAGAACATGGAGCCAGATTACTCTCAGCAGTGCCCAGTCAAAGGACAGTAGGCAATGGACACAAATTGAAATGCAGAAAATTCCATGTAAACAAAAGGTTTATTTATTTTTCGTAAAAAAAAAAAAACCTCAGTGTAACAGCAGTCAAACATTGGAACAGTTTTGCCTAGAGAGGCTGGAGTCTTGGAGATAGTGAAAAACAGCCTGGATGTGGCCCTGAGCAACCTGCTCCAGTCAACCCTGTTTTGAAGGGAGGCTATTGGATTAGCATGTCTCTAGAGGTCCTTTCTAACCTCAGCTATTCTGGGATTCTATAGACTCACGACAGAAAGAACACAGAATTCACATAATCCCATTCTCCTATCTGTTCTCCTCTCCAGAAATCAGGTAAACATGATATTTCCACAAGAAATTAGTACCTTATTAAATCTGCTGCCATTATTTCCCCTGACACAGATTCCAACAAAAGAAGCCAAACAGCAGCTCTGAGAAGGTGCTCAAGTCCTCTGTGTTTCTACAGCTCCCCGTTCAATGAGCTGCTTTTTAAAGCAGTTCCAGCCCAGCTAACCATAAACTGTTGCCAGTGAACAGCCCAGATAAGAATATCTTCACAAGTCACCATCACTGCTTTCAGGTCTTCCATCTTAAAGTTTTAGGGTCTTACTCCATATAGCTGGTTAGTTCAGTTTAATCATCATTCATACTTTCAAAGATATGGATGAATTATCTAGCTTCCTGTCATCACTTGTTTATTAGTGTTTCAGCAGAGAACTAGGATAACAATGTTCGCATTCATTCATTTTTAAATTGTCAGCTTTCATGTTACATGCTCTCCTGTGAGACTGGCAGAATTCTCTACTAGTAGGATTTTTTTATTTTTTTTTAATTAAAAGAAAAGATTCCACTGTACTTTGGAGAAAGAATAGCTGGCAACCTTCTCGTCCTTGATGAGGGAGAAGGGATTGGAGTGGAGGCAATATTTAAGTGTTACTTTGTACACTTAAATAGCTCCCCTAGATCCAGCTGAAGAAGTCTATTTACTTTCCCTGAGCTGAACTGCTGAAGACTGGCTGAAGCATTTCCACTCCAGCAGCAACCACAATTTCCCTATGGAAAAGGGATTTCCCTTTGCAGTTTTAAGCACACTTGCACATGAAAGTCACTCTGTGGAACATACTGTAAATGCAGAGCTATTACACAACTATTATCTAGTTATGTTGGCATGAGGAAGCTAGAAGAAGAAAACAGGAAGGATATAAACACTAGTCCATAATCTTTTATATTTTACTCACATCAGGGAAAATCACCAGAGCACAGAACTCCAAGAAAAGTATCTAAGCTACTGTGTTGGAGGACAACATCAAAAAAATTAAAATACTGTATGCATTCATTTCACACACTGTTTGAATAAACTGGAAATAAAACTTCATACAGGCTCAATCCCACTAAAACTTGTAGGCACCTGCCTCCTAATAACAAAATGTGATTTGATTTCAACTTAAGCAGACTTTAACCTTAGTGTTCCTTTCTCCCTGCTGCTTTTCACCTCTACCACGAAAATGTTTTGATGTATGACTCACAGTTAAGAACATTTAAGAGGATACATTCAAAAAAGATTTGAGCAGACACTGTTCTGGCAGGCTTTTTTAAACAAAGAAAAATGCTACTAAAGGTTACAGGAACAACCCAAAAGTTTAATGGGTGCTGGGAAAAAAAATAATAATAATTTTAAAAAAAAATCAATAAACATTACCTTTGCTAGAAAATTAAGAGTTTCAGTGCAAGGGTGTCTCACCCTCTTACTATTTGCTTCCCAACTTTACAAACAACATTCCATTCTCTTATGTATATTTTTGTTAAGATTTTTCAGGGAAAAAGAATGCTTGTGGAAATAAAAGATTTAGTCCAAAATATTCTCTACCTTTTAAATGGCTGGCACTCTGACAATCTTAAGTCATAAGCAGCAAAACAAAAACTCACTGATCCTCACTGCCAGTAATTTTTCAGGAATGTAACAAGCAAAGCTGTGATAACAACTGGAACACATCTAAAATGCAGTCTTAAAATGTTCTTAACTTGAAATGCCTTCACATTGTTCTGGCTGTGGAAAGTGCTAGAGCACCCTTTGCAGCTATTTTAAAATTTAAGCCATGCTGTCAGCTTTAAAGTACTTCATGAGGATGGAAAGAAGCCTTCATATCTAAAATGGGAATCATTCTTTGTCCTTCTGCTTCTTGGACCTAAGTAGAATGAAGCCAGAGAGTGCAGGACATGCACAAGACGAACATGGCTAGAAAGCCTGCAAAACAAACACTGCAAAGAGCACACAATGCTCAGCATGTGAAAGAGCAGCACAATCTCAGCACAGCAAAGTTCACTCTGCATAAACATCTTCTATAGAGGAAAAAATGTTGGTACACTGACATGACAGATGTTTAAATAATCGTTTTTCAATAGAGACCTTTTCTCCTAGCTCCATTCCACAGCTATTGCTATTAATGTAGTAATACTACAGTATACACAAGACAAGACTTCAAACAAAGGTTTCCATTGATTCCTATGAGCATCATCCTTCCAGTTGAACAGTTCTTAGAGGCGATGACCTTAACGCTCAGTACCGAGTCCTTCATTTGCTTTACAATACCTAGTTAAAGCCAAAGACCAGCTATGCAGTCTGGGGAAACTACCATCCTTCAGACAGATCCAGTGCCTCAAGGAACACTCTGCGCTTTTACCAAACCGTAAGTATTTGGCTTATTCGTCTCTACAGGCCTCCAGCCTCTTCCAGTACGTTTGTCCTTTTTTTGTATTTTAAGCTCATCTCCATCTTTGGGGGACTAAAAAGCCAAGGAACCATATTCTACTACCACCTCCACTCCCTCCTCTTTAACACATCTCCTAACAACGCCACGTAGATTCAGCTCATCATCTGGGATGAGCATTTAGAGCAACCCTCGGTCGTCCTGAGCCATCGTTTATACGCCACTAAACCCTCTTCCCCAGCCTGCCTCCGTCCAAGCCTTCTCCTCCCCCCATCACCCTACGACTACAGCTTCGCCTCGCCAGAAGGACCCGACTTCCCTCTCACCCTCCTTGGCCAGCTCCGCCAGCTCTCCACGACCCTTTTTGTGTCCCTAGCATAGCCGGGGGCCTCCCCCTTCACCTCAGGGCACGGAGACACCCGGGGAGAGCAGCATATTCCAGGCACGTCCCTCATCCTCCACGAAGGGGGAAGGGAAGCCGTGGCGACAGAAGCAGAGACGGCCAGGGGAGAAAAACGGGGACGGACAGGCAACTGCATGGGGCGGGAATCCCTCCCCGCTGCCAGCCCGCAGCCCTGGGGGCCCTAGGGGTTGCTGAGACGGGGAGCGGGAAGGAAGAGGGGCCGGGGTGCCCAGCTCGCTAAGCCCTCATCTTCCCCTCAGCGCTGCTCCAGCTGGACGCTGAAGGCTTTACCCCTCTCCTCCGTGCCGGGAGAAGGAGAGGGAGGCTCGGCACCCACCTTGAGAGTGGGATACTCCTGCACCTTCAAAGTCATTGAGAGCTGAGCAGCTGATTCCTGCACCGCCATCTTGGATTAGGCACCAACCTCCTCCTCCCCCGCCCTCACCCAGCCCGGACCGAAGGGAGCTACCTACAGCGCGCGCAGCATGACGGGCAATAAGGGCTTTCCTCCGCCCCATCCCTAATGGAGACGGGCCGAACCAACGGCGCTCGCTCATGGCCATGGCCCGCCCCCAGCCCCCACCGCCGTGGTACGCTCCGCGGGACGGTGGTGGCGGAAGAGCAACAGTGGAGCGACAGGCGCCAACCAATGAGGGCAGCGCTTTCACACGTCCCTTTCATGCGCGTTGGTACCGCCTTAGAGCTTGAGAAGACGCGCCTGATTGGGCAGCGGTGTGGAAGTGGGCGGGGCCATCCTGATGAGCGGACAAATCAAATGGGTTTACGGCAACAAGATAGGCGGGATTTTGCGGGGTTATGGACATCTATCTACCCAGTCACGATACAGAGGGCTTTCCCATCACCCAATCAGAAGCGTCTCTAGAACTCAGTAGGTGGGACCTAAAAGTAAATTTTGATGGTGACTTAAAACGGCCGTTTTAATACCCCCCTGAGGTGTCCGGGAAGGGGAGGGGCGGGACGAGGGGCGGAGCCCGGAGTAGGTGGTGCAGAGCGCGCTTTGATGGGCAGTGTTCCCAGCCAACTCTGCTGCGCCACCGGACTGATGGGCAGAGAGCTGAGCGAATGGGTGGCGCGATTGGGGAGGCCGGGCGGGGCAGCGGCGGCAGCGGCCCAGCGTGTGGCTGTGTGTATATTGGCCTGGGAGGGGAGGGGGCCGCCCCTAGTAAGTTCCGTGGGGAGGAGAGAGTGAGTGAGAGTCAGTGAGGCGGAGGCGGCGGGAAGAGGTTTAAATAGCGGAGACAGCGTGAGTCCCCTTCCCCTTAGCTTCCTCTCCCCGGTGCCGGGCCACCCTCCCGCGCTCACTGCCGCTTTCCCTGTGCTGGGGCAGGCAGAGGCGCACTGCGCGGCTTCCCTTCCCCAGCCTGGCGCGAAGCTCCCTGCCCTTACCGTTGAGGGGGGAGGCGGCCCTGAGGCGCCTCCTCGCCGTGAAAGGGAGGCCGTGGCGGGGTCCCGCTCCCGGGCGGGCCGGCGCTAAGTTTCCCTGGTGAGAGGAGGCGCAGGGCGGGAGCAGCTCCAGCAGTAGCCGGGCCGGTCTCGCCTTCCCCGCGGGGGGGGGTGGGGGGTGGAGGGGATTGTGTGTGTGTCTTTGGCTCACGCTCGTCTGTTGAGGAGCGTGCCCGACCGGCAGGGAGCTTCTCCCGCCGGCCCAGCGCCCTTCTCCCGTGGCCGGCCGGGCGTGCGCGGGCGGCGCAGCCCTGCAGCTCCCACACTGGGGGGACGTTCCGCCCCCGCTGCCCTCAGCTAGGCTGGGGAGAGGAGCTGCTGCTGCCGCCCCCCCCCCCCCCCCCCC
>JANHGN010010386.1:0-15579 GCA_024605025.1 Megaceryle maxima | reverse complement strand
CCACCCCCGGGCCGCCCCGCCGCACTCACTCGCCAGCCGCGGGCCATCCAGCCCCCCGCCGCCGCCGCCGCCTCCGCCGCCGCCTCCCGCCCCCAGCTCGGCTTTCTTAGGCCCCACCACCGCCGCCGCCGCCGCCGGGCCCGGGCTGGCCCCGTGCGGCGGGTAGCCAGGCCCGGCGGCGGCGGCGGCAGCCGGGGGGATGCCGAGCGGGAGCCCGCCAAGGGGGGCAGCGGGCCCTGGACCGGCGGGGGCGGCGCCGGGCTCCTCATGCAGGAACTGGCACTCCTCGCCGTAGAAGCAGGTCTTGTCCTTGGCGTAGTAACGGCAGAACTTCAGCTTCACGGCGCCGCCGCCGCCGCCACAGCCGGCCCCCGCCCCGCCAGCCGCCGGCCCCGCCACGCCGACCCCCGCCACCGGCGGCCCCACCACCGGCGACGGCGACGAGCAGGGCAGGCCGCTGCTGTTCATGGCAACCGCCCCGCCGCCGGGGTCGGCACCATGGGGAAGGAGGGCGGGAGGGACGGGGCGGGGAGGGGGAAGGGGCGCGGGAACCGCCGTCACCCCAGGCTCCGGCTCCGGAAGGGGGAGGAGGGGGCGACTCCGCGCCTCTTAAAGGGGCCGCGCAGCCCGGGGCGGGGGCGGCGGCGCCTCCTCAGTGGTCCCGGCGCTCGGGGTTGTTTATGCCATTTTCCTCTTCCTGAACGGCCGCATGGGCGCGCCTGCGCCGGCGCGGGGCATGCTGGGTAGCGCCGCCGGGCCCGGGACCGGTGGACTGGTCTGGGACTGATACTGGGGCTGGGGCGCTGGCTGCCGCGGGCGGGAGCGATCGGAAGAGTGGCAGGCGGGAGCCGGGAAGCCTCAGGCAGCCAAGCGCGGTGTCCGCCGGAGCGAGGGCGCGGAGCGAGCCGACCGTCCAACCGGCTCGTCTGGGTTCCGGCAGGCAGGCGGTTATCGTCCGGCGCGGCGGCCTCCAGCCGTTGGACCGGCCGCGATCTGCAGGGGCGTTAGCGCCCGTTTCAAAGCGGCGAGCGGCAGGTGCAGGTGAGCCCTGGCCTCCCGCTCGGCTCTCCGGCTACCCGCCGGGCTGGTGCTCTTGGCTCTTCCCTCTCGCGGGCTGGACGTTAGAGTGCCGGCGGTCACAGCGGGGTCTCAACCGATGTCCCCATAAAAAAGTCATGAGCGTCTTTCCCGCTGAAAAACACGCGCGGCAGCCCGTTCACTTTTCCCTGCCTGCTGACATAACGGGGATGCAGCCGGAGGGATTCTCTGTGTCTCTCTCTGGGAGTCGAATCGGCTGACTGGCTGTTTTTAAGGGGATGTTTGAAGTGGTTTCCTCTGAGCGTGGAGGATCTAGTTTGAATTTTCCGTGACTCACTTGCAAAGCTACTGAAGATTTTTTTTTTTTTTTCTCAATCAAATTGTTGGCATAGCCTGTGGTGCAGTCGCTGAAAATGATGCATATAGTGGGGAAAAAAAAAAACACAACAGACATGTTAAAGCACACTTGATGTTATTTTGCTAAGAAGAACATTTACTGTCTAATTAAGATTGCTTTTTATCTATTGTAGTCTTCCCTCACTAAAAACAAAATCAGAGCCTACCCCCAAGATGCTTTGACTGTGCAAAAAGAAATTTTAAAAAATAGTGAGCTTTTAAACGTCACACTGAAAGAAATCAAAGTCTTTCTTCCTAGATGAAGACTTTAAAGACTTCAAGAACTAAGTGTACCTTAAACTGAAATCTCAAGATCACCATTTTTGTAGTTAACTGTGGTTTCTCCAAGCTTATGAACCAGCTGAGGAAAAAAGGATGGTTCCTCTACCAAATAAATAAATAAATAAACAATTGGACTGAAAACTAGAGAAGGTCAAGGCTACAAGAGGTAGAGCTCCTGTTCTCCAAGAAAAAAAAAAAAAAAAAAGGTGAGGGTATCATCTCTCTGTTATTTCCCCAAAATTTTCAGCCTTTCCCTTCCTTTCAGCTGTGTGGCAAAGGTCTCACAGCTTCTGTGTTCCTGCAAGCTTAGAAAAGTAGGCAAAAGGGTGGAAAGACCCTGTTGGTTTCTCCGTGAAAATCTCTGGGTAGGAGCTCAGACAAGCTGCAGCAAAATCCATTGGAAAGAGAGTCCTCATAAGCACCCCAAACATGGGAAATGTTGCAGTTCCAACTGGTGCCTTCTCAGATAACCAAAGTTGGTTTGCTTTAGTACATGGATCAGAGGTGGTCCCAGCTGCTTTAGCTGAAGTGCCTACAGCACTGCTTAGCTGTGTATCACTCAGCCCTCTGGCAGGAGTGTTATGCCTCTGAGGAGTGAAACCAATGGCTTCCTTGCTATTGCAGCCACACACAGGTGCCCATGGGTGACACTCAGGTGCTGCAGTGGGGAAAGGGAGAAGCTGGGAGTGCACTGTTTTCTCTCCCTTTTTCCAGCTCTTCTGTGCCCTGGGAAAATGGCAGCACAGGGCAGAGATCTCAGGCAGATGGGGCCTTTCGAGTGCATGGGTTCATAGAGGGGAATGGGAGGTAGAAGTTGTTGTGCTGAGGTAATGCCAGGTGTGGGGGAAGAGAGGAATCCAATCTTACCTTCTGCTGAAGCCTGTTTACCAGCAGTCTATTTATCACCCCTTATTCCAGGTAATTCCAGGCTGTGTGGACAAGTTCTGTGTGCCTGTTAGAAGGGTCCACAGAAATATGTTAACAGGAGAAGAAAAAAATCTCAGCTTTCACCCATAACTTTCCCAAGCTCTGTAGCTATTTTCTCCAGAGCCTTAGTACTGTGGATTTAATGGTATCAAGTTACCTTACAAGAGATTTCGTGATACCATAGGGTAATACCTTTTCTGGGCAAACTGGTTGAACATGAAATTAATTCTTCCAAGCAAAGACTTCAGTTGTGTAGCCACTCCCATCGCTAAGTATATTGTATAACCTGTGCTTTCAACCTTGTGAATCTGCTTTTCCCACAGCTCTTTTGCTGATCCATGCATATGTCTAATATTACATACACACGGTGAGGTTAGGAACAAGGACACAAACGGGCTTGTGTATACACAACCCACATTTTTTCTGACTGCATGCTGTAGCTTGGGTTGAAAACATCGTCCCTGAATGCGGGAAGACCTGAGATAGTGGATTGGGTGGTAGCATGTGATCTTGCCAGTCAGAGTGCCCAGACAGCAGTGAGATGTGTGGTACAGTGCCAAGGGTGTTTTGAGTTCTACCCCACTGAAGTCGGTGTAAGCGCTGTACCTGAGCCTCTGAGTAACAAACCGTCTTGGAAGTGTCCCTCATCTTTTCTACGTTCTCTTGGCCAGCAAAGCAGAGAAAATAATAAGATGCTCAAGATGGCACGAGCCTTTTTTTGTGGCTCTGGCAAACTCTCACCTATCCTGTCTCTCCAGTTCTGTTAACTATATATAGACTTGATCTGGAGGCTGACCTGCAGCTACAAAGTCTCGATACAGGAGCCCGACACTTTCTTATTAATCATAACTATGTGTTCATCTCCAGAATTTTATTTTTATTGCCTGTTTCTGCTGGTCAGCCAGAGTGCTGAGGAGTCTTGCCAGCCATTCACTTTCTGCTTGAACTTGCTGTGCTGCCTTGTGCAGTGCATGGAGATTTACTGGGCATTTCTGCAGGGTAATGATTGATGATGTTATCTTTTTTTTTTTTTTTTTTCCCCCTCAAAACAAGGTCCCCTGTTAACTGAAGCTGGCACCTATATGGAGAGTGTTGCTGTTCCTCTCCTGGGCACATACCCAGGTTTACTTTATACGAGATCCAAGGAGCAAGACAAAGGAGAAACAGATAGATGCCCCTGGGTCTTCTCCCACTTTGTAGTCAAGTCATAACTGTGGTGTGCTTTTCGACCCAGAAACAGGGAAATACTCCTGTATGTGTGCATGCAGCCATAGCCAAGTGACAGAGTTTTTATGAGCTCTGACAGAAAGGCAGAAGGGGAAAGGAGAAAAAAAGAAATCCTTGGGAAGAAAAGCCTTGCCAGGAGCTCTTTTCTCCAGCCAAATCAAGTCACAAGTGCCAAATAGCTCTCCCCTAACATTTGAACCAGTATTGAGAAAGCCATGTCTGCTATTGAGTGACAGTTTCTCTTTGTGTCGACCCAAAATTAACATGTCTAGTAAATGATGTGGAAATAGATCCTGAAGTGCAGGCTGGCATCAGCTAATGTGAATGAATAACAATACTTTTTGAGGATAGAGTTATCGTAGCTGTGTTGTTTTTTTTTTTTCCTAAGGCGTAGGCAGGACAAATTTTGTAGGTAGGAACCTTGTTAAACCAACCAGGTAGTTGGAAAAAGTAATGCCTAAACACTGGTTTTTTTCAAGAGCAACAGTTGGTCTATTAAAAGATATTATCTCTACTTACAAAACTGGCTTTGCTCAGTATTACTGAAACAGATCAAAGGAAATACTTCTAAAAAGACTTTTCACATTATCTGAATTTAACCTTTAAAATTTATCATTATATTGTATCATTAAGAAAAAAATAGCAAGATTTACAAAAATATAAGCATAATCAGAGTCCTCAGTAATTAATTAGATAAGAATTTGTTACTCGTTCATGTATTTTTTGAAAGAAGAGTTATAAAGCTGGACAGTTCAGGAAATGCACCACCTGCTGTCTGAAGTCAAAAGGAAATTGTAACTCTTGAGATTATTCCACAAAATTCTTTTTTTTTTTACTCTTCCTTTGAAGTGTTTGAATGACTAATAGGGCAGTCAGGATATTGAATTGAGTGGACCAAACTGCTGTGGCAATACCTGTGGGTCCCTTACTAGGCAGTTGTCTAGTAACAGTATCAGGAAGAAACCAAATGTCTCTTCTAACCAGACTCCCATTCATATGCAAAAAAAAATAAAAAATAAAATAAAATAAAAAAAAAAATTCATTCAAACTTGGTGGAGTTCAAATCGAGCAGCAAGTCAGAAGTTGACCTTGATAGGTGGGAGGTCTAGCCCTAAACTAGCATTCATATTAGTACAAGCACTTGGAAATCTTAAATTTAGTCTCCCTGTACTGGTAATTCAGTCATATAGTTTGGCTAGAGAGCTTCTTACCATGTGGCTACTCCCACTGGAGCTGGCTTTATCTAGCTGTTGCAGTGAAGGCCATCCATGATGTGTCATAACTTGGATAAAATACTTGATAGCTGAAGCCATTTTCCCCTTGGGGGGGGGGGGTGTGGAACCTACTCAGAATGCTTTGCTGTCATTTACATGTGTATGACACATTTGCTGGAACACCCTTCACCCCCAGTTCAGCATCTTTAGCAATAAGTCAGTATGCCAGATTTTATATATTTATTTTGAGTTCATCCAGTAGATACAAACTGTCCTAGCAGATGTCATCTTTCACAGGGGCTTTTAAGCTGAAAAATCACATGTACATTAAGACTTCTGATACCAGATCAGTTGAATCATCAACAACAGATTCTCATACTTACCATTAAGAAAATTAATGTTGTTTTTTTCTTTTCTGATCCACAAAACCACAAAATATCTTCAGTGAAATCCCAGCAGCTTCCAGTGAATCAGGTGCATCAGGTGCAAGAGAAAGCAAAGCACTTTGCTCACTTGCCATTTTTAAATCAAAGGACTCAAAGGACAAGCATCTTTTAGTATGTATGTAAGTGTTTGGACAGCACACTGCCATGCAACCCAACTCCCCACGAGCAGTAAGTGGTAGAGGGTAATTTCAGAACAGAAGCACAAACTGTCTGCCCCTGGTTTCTGAGGGCAAACCCTGTATGCGGTGTTGAAAGGGATATAGGAAAGTACAAGAAAGACATGGACTTACTGGAGTGAGTCCAGTGAAGAGCCTTGCGGATGGTAAGGGACTAGGGTATCTGACGTAGGAGGAGGAGAAAGGATTTGGGTGGTTCAGCCAAGAGAAGGCTTGTGGGTATCTTATCAATGTGTATAAAAATCTGATAGGGGAGCCAGACTCCTTTCTGTGATACCCAGTGACAGGACCAGAGAAAATGGACACAAACAAACACAGGAGGTTCGCTCTGAGCATCAGGAAACACTTTTTTATTGTGAAGGGTGATTGAGCACTGAATAGCTTTCCTGAAGAAGTTGTGGAGTCTCCATCCTTGGAGATACTTAAAACATTAAGGGATGTTCTCTGGGGCAACCTGTGCTAGCTGATCATGCTTTGAGCACAGCACTGGACTAGGCAATCTCCAGAGGTGTCTTCCAACCTCATCCATGCTGGAACTGTATACCAGTGAGGGCTGTGGAAAAAAAGGCAACCTGCCAGCCAGAAAAGCTTGTTTACAGCATGGCATTTCCCTGTTTGCAATGATTTCTCTAAGGCCCAAGGAATACTGCACTTCCTTTCCCATTCTTTGCATCCTTGCAAATATTTATCTTCCTAGTTTTCATATCTTTTCAACTCCTTCTTTTGCACTATATCACATACAAGCTTTTCTTCAGCAGCAGAATACAATGCTATTGTCTCAGTCTGTTTTTCTAAGGCAGTCTTGTGAGAGATCGTGCACTTGACTTTGCTAACAATGCTGGCCTCAATGCCATTTCCCTCATTGCCCCTGCAATTACCTTTTGTACATTTTCTGTGACTTCTTTTACCTATGAAATGCCTATTAGTTCAAATCCATCTGCGTTTTTATTTAATCTTTCCTAATGCAAAATAAGCTATTTACCAGGTATGAATAAATATATATATATATATCATCTCTGGTTGGTTTCTGAGAACGCCTTACTGACAGTGAATTTATTTGCTTATGAATTCTTTTTATTCAGGTTTTGTGCAGTTGCAGAACAGATGCTTAGTCTCTAGCAAGTAAAAATACAACAGCTTAATGATCAATAAAAATCCCCCAGCATATCCTGGGGGATATGATCCAGCTTATCCCTTAGAACTGAATTCACTTTCTGCCCGAGGTCTACAATGCATGCCTGTGGAAGCTGGGGAGATATGCCTGCCTCTTTGCAGTGTCCTGTCCTGGTACAAACTGGGAAGCCTCACTGGAACAAGCAACTTGAGCCACAGGCCAGCTTGCTTGACCCTATACACACCAGTGACTGTGAGGCAATGAGGAGGCAGGTCCTGGAGTGTTACTCTGAGGGAGACAGCAAGTAGGGCCAGGCTGAGGGCAGATGGACCATGTCCCTGGAGGTTTGCATCTGAGGGTGAGCCTGGAGGTCTCTATTTTTATCGCCTAGAAAAGTCATCTGTGAAACAACTTCAGAGCAGCTGTAGCTCAATTTGAACCTTCCTGCAAACAGTGCTAGTTCCCTGTTTCCCCTTGAGTAAACAGAGCCCCACACTGCAAACTCGCTCCCTGTCCAGGTGGCAGCCCCCTGAGGTGACCACAGCAGGTCCTCTGTCACCAGCAGACCAAGTGCTCACCCAGCACGGGAAATTTCATTTGGATTATTTTTTGAGCTCTTTAGCTTGTCAGCACCTCTTGCTCTTCCCCACATTGATACTCAGTGAAATTATGCAGACTGCCAGTGCATGAAAGCAGAAATTATAACTGCTTAAAAAATAACAATTGCAGTGAGACAGCAAAAAGTCAGCTGTACCAAATTTGCTTGAGAAAATATGTTTTTGTAGAAGTGTGAGTGAAAGGCTAAAGAACCAGACAAGGACATAGTGGAGGCAGCTGCTTGGCTTGGCAGGGGGATCCTCCAACAGAAGGAAGACACTCCCCGACCCCCAGAGAGGCCCTCTTCTTCCCATCCCACAACCATTTCCTTCAGTCTCAGGTCTTGGGCCCTCACTTTTGAAGAAGTGGTTTCACTGTGGGCAGTGACGTGCGCCCTTAAGGCAACCACCTGCACGGATCGGTTTCACTCCCTGGATGCTGGGGGGACGGCAGGGCATCGCCAGCCATGGCAGCAGGCTTGCCCCATGGCCATCGTGCTGGAAGCCCATTTCAGCTAGCAGGTAGAGTCTCCTTGTGTGGCTCCTTGGACCCTTTCTTCCCCATTTCCCAGTCTTTTACTGCATCCCTTCAGACCTTTCCTTTCTTTCTCCTTTGACTTCCTATCAATTCATTGTCTCCCACATCTTTTATTTTCTGTCCCACCTTTTTTCTCTCTTCTGGGGATGCTCTCATCACCCTTGTCTTTCCCAGCCCAGCCTGGCTTTTGCTTTCACTGTACATGATACGTTACATGCTCAAGGCAAAAAGTATTTAAATACACTGATTTTTTTGTTTTCTCTTTCCTCATGTAAATGTGTTTCCTGGTGTTAAGGCTAGCTTGACCTGATCACTTTAAACAATCTATCTGCAATTTACTCGGTAAATAATCTGTGAATCAGATACCTTGGTAGAGTGAAATGTAATGATTGCATCTGCATTTTAACAGGCTTTGTGGTTGTTGTTCAATGATCTAAACAGAAGACATCATAAGATTAATATCTAGAAAGTACCTTTGTTTTGTTAGAGTGAGAAGTTTTGGATTTTAGAGCTTGATTTCCTCTACTGAAAATCATCCCAACATTGAACTGTGGAAAGAAACAAAATAACATTTGCTTTCAGCTCAGATGTCTGTAACTATTTTTCTCTATCTCTGAAAGAAATGATTTGTTCCTATCAAACATGATCTTGCCAATTCAAAATCCAGGACTAATACAAAAAGAGTGGGGTTTTTTCTGATTGATGCAGTTCTGATGCATGCCTGGGAAAGTTATTTAACAATCTGTGGTCCATTTTCAGCTTCATATACAAGGGGTAATAATATTTACTTCAAAGAGCAATTGTTAGGTATTATTCATTCATGGTTGAAAGTCTACACAAGCTATTCAAAGAGAAGGTGGAGTAAAAATGAAAATGAGTTTTTTATGATCTCCTGCTTTGCATGGCTGCTAGTACTACTATTAAGCAAACCCTGTCAAAGAGGGATTTCTGTTTTCTTCTTGACTGAGCTTTGCTAATCTTGCAGGATCCAGAACAAAGTAAATAAAAATTATTAACATCTGGGATGTGATGGTGCCCAAAGACCCCTGCAAGGGATAGACTTCAGTGTGACTAAGAGACAGTTCTGCAGAGAGAGAGCAAAAGGTGTGAGAGCCCCAAGGTGTGATTATCCTTCAGGAAGACTGATGTCCTTTCTGTTGAGATATTATTTAATTGAGGTGTAGTGAGGCAATGTTACCTCTGGTAAGGCTAGCTGTTCCAGGGAAAGAAAGAAAATGCTTTTGGACATACAAACCAGCTAGGATTTGAAGGATCAGAGGCATAGCTGACAGTATAAATACTGAGAACTGCTAGCTCCATCTCTCTAGATCACTCTTTAAAATCAATTTTGATGTAAAATATATTAAGCACTTAATGAATTACATGTAATTGCTTAAAAATGCATATGTTCCCTTTAAGATTCTATCTTTTTTTCTAGAGATAAGACCTAGTAATAAATTGTGCAGATGACAGACAGTATCCAGATGATGAACCAGAATCATCAGAAACTGCAACACTTTACCAGTAAATAAAAGAAAAGCTAAGTTATAATAACACCTAAGAGAACAATATCCACAGTATCTGTAAACTGAAGGCAACAGGTCTATCTTTAAATTGTAGGCTCAGAACTGCAAAAGTTGCAGGAAGGAAAAAGCATCTTGCCTGTGTTATTTGCTGGAAATAAATGCTCCTCAGCAGCAAGGAATGTAATCCCTAAAACTTTAAAAAACAATATATACAATACAGTATATATTTAAATACAGCTATACACATTAAAAGGACTTTTACAGTTCCTCATCTTCTTAACTTTTTCTGTTCATTCCAAGCAAGAGCTTGTGGTTAAAGAGCATATTATATGGCGTACAACTAGCCTTGCATTAGTGGGTGAGGTGGGAGGGTGGATGTGGTCTGTGAACAGTCAGGGACACCTTCCACTAGATCAGGTTGCTCAAAGCCCCATCCAGCCTGGCTTTGAACCCTTCCAGGGAGGCGATATCCACAACTTCTATAGGTAACCTGTTCAACTATCTCACCACCCTCATAGTGAAGGATTTCTTGCTTGTATCTAATCTAAATCTACACTATTTCATTTTAAAGCCATTACCCCTTGTCCTATCACTACATGCCTTTGTATATAGTGGTTTCATGTTCTGCAAATTGGAGAATTTTGTGATGAACAGAGACTCTCGGTGACCTTTATCATCAGGGGAAGTTTTCCATTAACAACCGCTCTTGCTTCCTTTGTTTTTGTTGCACCCTTTCTCACTAAGAGCTGCTCATGGAGTTACCCACAGTTTCAGGGCACCTGAGAGAAATGAAGCTGTGAGATTGTGACTGAGATCTCCCTGTGGCTGGCAAATAAAAGGACATTTTCTATGAACAGGGACTACAAACTCAGGCCCTAATGAGCTCTGGATTAGATTATAGTATGTCTGATTGCACAAAAACTATAGAACAATACTGTTGAAAAAACCCTCACAGAACACAAAGGTGTCCATTACATTCCTGTGACAGAGACCCATGAAAATATGAGCTGGGCCAGCACACTTCTGCTTTTTAAGGAGAACCCCAGAAATGCTTGGGACCCAGCCATCTGCAGGATCTGTCCATCTCCCAGCAATACATCAGTTTCTCTCCAACAAACCAGCTGACAAACATTCCAGAGCAAGTTCAGGCACCAAGCCCTGCCACTGGCAGGAAGGTGAAATCAGTGAGCACCCCAGGGGGAATTAAGTTTGATCCTGACTACAGTCACTTTCCCAAAATGTGCAAAAAACTGGGTGCAAGCCAGCTGTGAATGCTGGATGGGGCCAGTACATAGTCTGTTTACTCAGGGAAATAGTCGTCTCCAGCAGAACACATTTTCATGGTCATCCATCACCATGTATTTCATGGATCAGAAGGTAAGGTCTCGCTTCTGAAATGAAGATTCCTGAAGGTAAAAGGATTATGCAGGAAAAGGGTTATTTTCCAAATGAAGTAAATGCAACTTAGAGCTGTGGGTGGTTTATTTCTTTTGAGGTTTGGCCCCATTCGCTTTTCCCACCTCTTCTTCAGAAAATGAGTCAGGTTAACTGTATTTCAAGCTACTGAGAAGCTGGAAGATGCCCAGAACACAGCCCAACTTACAGGGTCATCTCCATGGCTCTGCACAGTGCTGAGTGGGTGCATGCTGCAGTGACTGCTTAGCAGAGTCAAGTTTGTCAGCAGAGCAGAGCTGTGGGCATTATTTCCTTCTGCAGCATCCCTTCCTATAATGACCCCAAAATAATATAGCACAGAGCACCTCTTGTTCACAGGTTTCTGAAAATGTAGCTTTCAAAAGACCTGAGACTTCATGGCATGAGTTCACCTACATTTCAGAATCTGCTCTGTTAGCTGAGAAGCTGTTTTGGGTCATTGGGTTGAGTTAGGTTTTCTGGAAATCTTCATGGAGATGTTTACTGCAAAAGGCAGGGATGAAAAGGTCCAGAAAACAGAAGGACTGTTTAATCCCCATGATCAAATACTTTCAAAAGGAAAATAGTGACCAAAAAAATCAGTTCACAGACACCAAAGAGCAACATTTCTCAAATGGGCAGGAAGGCCTTATTTCCCATATGTCTCAACGCTAATGCTGTTACTAGAAAAATATTTTAAGAAGATACTTCTGAGAAGACTCTGTGCAAAGTGCTGTCTTAAGAAATCTGTACCACTTCCATCATAGATAATACCCTAAAAATTGCTGACATGTTTGAAGGATAGACTCTTTTTTTTCTCCTCTATATTTCATGGGAAATAAGATAACAAAGCTGGATAAATGTTCGTGTTCCAAAGGATGGAACGGCTTCCTAATTTTTCTAAGATGTCTCCTTAAAAACTGTTGAAAAAAATGAACAGGCTAAACAGACAGAAAAGCTAACTTATCACCCGGGTATTTAGCTCTGTTACTGTTGTAAAAGTAAGACATTATTTACTCCTTTCTTCATAGTCTAGGTTTAATTGTCTAGATAAGATTTCTAATGGGTGAGATAAAAGGTCTGTTTTGAAAGTGTTTTATTGTTACAACATGCTCTTTAAGGAGTATGTTGGATTTTACATTTGTACAACTGCTTGTATGGCAATTATTTTTTTAACCTAACTTCATAATGATACAAATGGGAACAACTAGTATTTATTTTTAGATCATTTTTACCAAATTTGGTACCAAGCACCAGCTACCATTTTTACCAAATACCTCAGATTCATGTTTATATTTTCACAGTTTGTGGCAAAACCATTCTCTCCCACTCTCCCTCTTTCTGACCATCCTCCATACACAATTCAGGACAATATACTATAGTCAGTTGTGGAAACAGCTGTTTCAATTTAAAAGGGAAGTTTTAGAATACTAGGACGATGAGTAGTATCATTTCATTATCTACCATCGTCTGTTTTCATTTCTCTTTGTCGATGAGGTGCCAGGACTCTCATACCTTTACCTTTAGCTACTTAAATAAAGTAGCCCTTGCTTGCAAGAGGTTAGTAATTCCACTAGCATCAGTAGAACTGCTAGTGTGTGTCAGGTAATGAGAGTGGAGTACTTAAACACAGAGCAGTTTAAAAGAAAAAAGGAGTTAAAGCAAACTTATGCCATCAGATGAGGCTTCCTGGCTTCAGAGTTGTCTATCCAGCTTTTTAATGACACAAACACGCCTTTTCCATGCGCAAACATCATATAGAGAACAGTCAAAAATAAGGACAGTCCAATGGCACTTTCTGATTTGTTGGGGACCTCTGTTGTGGCATCACACCAGCACTTCTTTGTCCACATAATTGTCCCTTTGTTCACAGAATCACAGAAAGCTTGAGGTGGGAAGTGACCTCAGAAGGTCATCTGGTTCAATCTCCCTGCTCAAACAGGACCACCTAGAGCCAGCTGCCCAGGATCCTTTCCAGGTAGCTTTTTAATATCTCTGAGGGTGGAGACCACCACCTCTCTGGGCAACCTGTGCCAGTGCTTGGTCATCCACAGGGTGAAAAAAATTTGTTCCCATTGCCTCCGGTCCAGTCACTGGGCATCATTGAAAAGAGCCTGGCTCTTTCTTCTTTGCACCCTCCATGCAGGTATTTATGAACATTGATATGATCCCCCTGAGCCTTCTCTTCTCCCAGCTGAACAGTCCCAGCTTTCTCTGTGTTTCCTCATAGGAGAGATGCTCCTGTCCCTTACTCATTTTTGTGGCACTTTGCTGTACTTTATCCAGTATGTCCATGTGTCTGTTAGACTGAAGAGCCCATAGTTGGACACAGGGGTCCAGGTGTGTCTTCACCAGTGCTAAGTAGAGGGAAAGGACTTCTGGCAAAACACCTCCTAATGTGACCTAGGATACCATTGTTGATCATACTTAATGGGGTGCAAAGGTCTAGGTGATGTGGGAGCCATGAATAGGCTCCCTTTAGAGGACAGAATATATGGGCAAGAAGCAGAAGAAGAAAACCAGCCACATGCAGGCTCTTCCTCAGAAAGGGAGGTTGCCATGGCAGCTTCACTTCACTGCATTTTCAGCCACTTTTCAGCCACTTCCCAAAAAAAAGTGTCCGAAGCAGTGCCAATTATACTTTTAAAACTGTATCACAAGTGTCTGGAATGGCCCAAACTGTGGGTAGAGCAGCAGAGATTTCAGTGAGCTCCCTGTGAACACCAGCCTGAGCTGAGAAGTCACCATGGGATCACAGTCAAGGGGACGAGTGGAAGGGCTGTCATTCATTCAGCTAGTCCCATGCAAAGCAGACAAAATTAATAATAACAAGCAAAATAACAGTTCAGCTGTTTGAGCAGTGCCTTTATCTAGGACTCACAGGGAAGATAGATGAAAAATTGCTTAGTGAAATGAAAGGCAAATAAGGATTTGAATATAACCCTGCAGTCCTTCCGCACCCAAGCCCAGGTAAACAAAAAGCCAGAGAGTCAGGACAGATAAAATAGAGCTAAATGTCTTGCTTGCTTTAGACTTCAGCATTTGGTTCATGCTAAGGAGATTTTTTTTTTTTTTTTTCCCTTTCTCCCAGATAAAAAACATGAGTTATTAGCATAGACTGAAAATTCAAAAAGGTGTTTTCAAAACAAATCTATAAGTTAAGGAGCAACATGGTGCTAGGGTCAGTTCATATTTAGCAAGGCAGCCTGCACCAGCTGAAGGGTGTGGGCTGCTCATAAATGTACACAATCCCTTGCCAACAGCAACTCATAGCTGGAGGAACAGCAAGTCCTGTGTACTCAGGTTTTTGATTTGAAAGTCTGAAAAGTGTTGGAAATATATAAATAAGTCAAACTGGATAATTATTCATCCTAGCTTAAATGAATGCTGAAATCACAATATGAATCACAGAGCATGATTTGGCTGTCAGTTTGCAATACAGTCAATAGCAAAAGTAATCAATAAAGTTGGATGTGTAATAGTATCATGTGAAGAATATGCCTGCATGTTGTGTCATCATTAGCTTGTTTTAACTACATAAAGCACTGAAGAAAACATAGGTATAAGTAATCAGTAAAAAAAAAAAAAAAAAGCAAGACTAGCTTTGTCCCAGCTGCCTGTCCTTTTGGAGAATGTTTTGATTGGTTCTCTGACTGAGAAGTGTAAAATACATGCTGAATGTGATCCCTGATTTGAAATCTTAAGCCATCTTATTCTGTCTTAAAAATTTCTCAGTAATTCATAAGGTGGCTGCAAAGAGCCATAGGCAGGGCTGCTGACTGTCTTCGTCTAAAAAGAAAGGTACTAGCATTGAAAGGCATAATTTTATCCAAAAAGATGAAGATTGTTGAAATCTATACAAAAAATATGTTTGGACATAACAAAACAGAGGACAAATTCTTGGAAACGTCAACACAGTCATTAGCTATACAAAAAAACCCTGTGGAAGAGTAAATTCATTGAAGCTGTTTTCATCTGGGACCTGAAAATGAAGAGCTGAGGAAAAGTTAAGGGAAATGAAAAATACAGAAAATTAATTTGGGGGCAGAGTTTTCCCTGCTGCACATGGCAAACTGTGTTGGAGTAGGCAGGTCTTGTCAGTGATGTTCCTGAGGCAGATTGAGCAAACTTCTTCTCATATGTTGAAAGGAGATCTTTTAGATTCAGGCACAGATTAAATTTGGAAGGACTAGGGAAGGGAATGCCTTAGGCAGAGGCAGTATAGTGTTACTACAGAAGCTGACATAGAGTAAATTATCAACCAGCTGAACCCTTTGCTGCCACTTGCACAGGATGAATTAGAAAGGGTTATTCACTGTGACAAGTTTTGGTTTAATATCTCTTCAGAAGAAACACTTTGGAGATCGCTGTAATAAATAGAGCACAACTCATTTGAAGATTTTCTGCTGAGTAGGAAGTTTTTTATATATACACGTGGGTTGTACAAAAAAAATGCCTTTTTTTTTTTTTTTTTCCAAAATTACAGAATTGAATTAGAGTCCTATCTGAGCCATGCAAGGATAGCCATAGGACCTTCCCAGAAAGGACTGGTATTTTTAAGCTTTCCTTTTTAATAGAAAATCAGAAAAGTTTGCTGCAGAGCCTGTGGAAGAGGAAAGAAAGAAAGAAAGAAAGAAAGAAAGAAAGAAAGAAAGAAAGAAAGAAAGAAAGAAAGAAAGAAAGAAA
>JANHGN010010384.1:0-10689 GCA_024605025.1 Megaceryle maxima | reverse complement strand
CCACAAGAAAGACATTGATTTGCTGGAGCAAGTTCAGAGAAAGGCACCCAAGTTGGTGAAGGGTCTGGAGAACAAGGCCTCTGAGGAGACGTTGAGGGAATTGTGATTGTTTAGTTTGGAGAAGAGGCAGCTGAGGGGAGACTTTATCGTTCTCTCCAACTACCTGAAAGGAGGGTGGAGTGAGGTTGGTGCTGGACTATTCTGTCAAGTCAATAATGCCAGGACTAGAGGAAATGGCCTGAAGTTTCACCAGGGGAGATTTAGATGAGATATTAGGAAGAATTTCTTTACTGAAAGAGTAGTTGGGCACTGGAACAGGCTGCCCAAAGAGGTGGTGGAGTCTCTGTCTCAGGAGACATTCAAAACCCACCTAGATATATTCCTGTATGACTTTCTCTAGGTGAAACTGCCTTAGCATGGGGGGTTGTACTAGATGATCTCTAAATGTCCCTTCCAGCTCCTATCATTCTGTAAAACAGAGAGAAAAATAAATAAATTTCTTTCCCATAAATATTCAAATTCTGAATTGGCAGTCATGTACCTGGATGAAGCCTATTAGATCTTAGGTGACCTATCTATAGGAGAGTATACTAGACTTGGTTATCCCTTCACTTGCAATTTCCTGGAAAATTTCCTTTTTCCTACCATGAAGGATGAATTACAGTCTGAATAAGAAGATGCCAACAATGTGTTAACTATTTATATCAACTCTCAGGCAGACTATCATTGAGCATTATGTTATCGTCTCAGCCTTTCTTCCAATTTCTTTCCTTTGTGTAACTGTGATACGAACTTTTGGGGTAAACATGGGAATACATGCCATATGAAAGAATTCAAATGTGACATGCAGAAATATTTTCATAAACACTTGGAATTTTATTGTCTCTAGTATGCCATATAAGAGATCCTGTTCTGCCAGCAAATTGTTCCAAAAGAGAAAAGGTCCTGTTCTGTCATGGGTATTCTGATTTCTTTCACCATATGCAAGCAAATGCAACAGAGAAAGATTTAATCTATTTTGGAAAAAGACTAATCTATTTGTCAGGTGCACGCTCTTAATCTTCCCAGACATGTTTCAGTCTATACTAATTCTATCTTGATGACTATTCTGTCAAAATATAATTTCCCCTTTAGTTTCAAATGATGAGGAAATTTGCTTATAAATTATCACCAAAATGACAGTGTCAGTTGACTTCAGCTTTGCTCATGCAAATGTGAATGTACAAGTCAATACGGAATATATGCATTGAAGTGACCAGCTAGGCAGGTCATCACTGATTTCTATGGACTAATTTCTATAAGAGGTTATCTTAAATAATAAGCCAACATAGGTATTCAAACTAGCAAATCCTATAGCCCAGAAATTGCACAGTGGAGAGGTAAAGGTCGAATGCAGAGATCTACATTTCCCTGAGATCTAGTACATCATATACACGGGCTGGTACGTGTTAGTTAGTTACCTGACATGTCCTGTGAAAAAAAAAAAAAAAAAAAAAAAAAATTAAGCTTAAAAAAAAATAATTTTGGCTTATGCTTCAAGTCAGCGTTATTTTACTTCACGCTATAAATCAGCTGCATACCAAGACAATGAAATTGTGGCCTCATCAGTTTACCTAAATATGCTTTTTTATTCACTTTGTAAGACCTTCAGAGTTGCATAGTACTATTCAGCCAGAAATTAAGAAGAGGAAAAAGAGAATCATATTGAAAACAGTGAGATTATTCCATCTATTCTCAAATGGATAATAATAAAAATTAATTCATCTATCATCTCTTATTTATGACTTTGTTTTTCCTTCTACTTCTAAGGGGGACAATATGAATTTGTTTGAGTACAACTTCATTTAAGCTTCAGGCCTCATTAATTGCCAACACAATAGAAGAGTGAATATTTTAAGCCTTTTGCTTTTGGAAAGATTTTTCTGCTGATAAGAATTTACATGAAAATTTGCAAAGAAAAGCCTCACTCATTTTTCAAGATAACTTTTTTCTGCCTCTGGATGGTGCTGGCAGAAGGAATAAAACGCTTCTCTCTATGGAATTATAGCTCTCTGTGTTGGCAAGGCATATGAGCAGCCTGACAAACAGTCATGGAAGTGTCTGTTCTTATTAACCACTTCAACTTTAGATTTCCAAGCAAACAGAAAAAACAGTCAAAGGATGAGCTTACTAAATTAGATTGCAGTTAGATTGCATTACCTCGTGTCTAGCACCTTTCAATTGGATATGGGCAAGCATGCACCTTTTGACAAAATTCTGTGCCTACTTTTCAGAAAGCTGCTGCTACCACCTACCAAGGAATGGCTAATACCACCCCCCCACACCCCCGCCCCCCCCTTCACATTCTTGGTCCAATGCAATGATGAGATAAACTCTTCCCAAAAGATTATCTTTGCCTGTGGTCCTTTGTTATTATTCCAAATCATAGCAAAAAGATATAAATCATGGTTATAGCAGCTAACCCACTTTCAAATGAAGTATTTTTAAATATCCACCTATATTATTTTCTTCTTACCTGTTTCTAATCAGATAGTAATTTCACGGGCAACAACAAAACACTTGGATATTTGAATAATAATAGATGAAGGGAACAAAACTATCACTTGCTCTTTGCTCTGGAAGGTAACAGCAAGTCAAGCTCTTTTTGCTACATATGGAAAGCCAGATACTATTTACAAAAAAAATAAAATAAAATGAAAAAAATCCAGATTCAACCTGAAACTCTTTACAGGAGGAAATCTCCTTAAAGTTCTATTTCATGCCCTATTCTCAAAGATGAAAAGGACATACACACTAAATATCCATTAATCAGCAAATTCACCCTGTGCAAAGAAAAGTGAACAGACCTTTAAAGATAGTAAGACTATTCACTTTGTTTGGTATTGAGAGCTTTTCAAATGTGAGGTTTCCCTATAGAACATTAATACAGAACAGGCTTACATCTAACCTGTCCTCAGGATTTCAACAGAAACACTCTTGTTATAATGTTTTGTATGACTATAAAAACATCCTAATAAGTTCTGTGTTTGGGATTTTGCCCATGGCTTCAGTAAGGACTGACCTAACTCTAAATTTTATCAATAATTTTACAGCTGGTTTTGTTCCATCACAATGAATGCTGCAAGACTCCCTCATATTAAAATGTCCTGAATAGTATTAGACTAGAATATAGATTTTTAAAACTGTGTTGGATAAATGAAAGGCATACTGGACTGGAGGAAGTCAGAATGCTCTCAGAAGAGCTCATTAAGAATGATGTGTCTCCAGAGCTTACAGACCGCGCATTAGAAAAGAGGCAAGAACAAAAGTAGTTAAGAGTATTATTATATGTGGAGATCGCATGAGCCAAGATAAGAGCACCATGATATGCAACCATGAAGACTTAATACTTCTGCTTACCCACTCACACCAAGGAGACAGAAAAGCAACAACCCACGTGTCTTTCTAGATGATGTTCTCCAGAGGAACCAGATCAGGAACATGCACTCACCAGGAATTTCACATATGTTCATCATACAGTGTTCCCCCCCACCCCACTCCAGTCAACATACTGCTGTTATAATAAGGTTAATCATTAACACTGCTTCCACTATTTCCACAACTATGTAATTTAATCTTTTGACAGACCCCTAATCTGCCCAAATATGCAAACACAACTCAATGTTCAACATCTTCATAGTACATAGCTTTGGTGTTGCATAAAGCAGACTTTTACCCTACCACTATTCTGCTATGCCATACTAAGCCAGAAAATTTTGGAACTCCTGCAAATCCTAGAAAGGAACTAGAAACAGTATGAAAACAACTACAAATAGAGGCATCTGTGAAAGCAGGTATGCAATGAGCAAAAGTTAACATTACAAAATGAGCTCTCTCACATAACCAGATGTAAGAAAAAGCTGCAATATATCAGGGACATCTCATACAGTACAAGGCTCCCTCTTGCAAGCCATTGTCGATTATGGCTTTGGGACTTCTTCATTGCTTTGAGTTTCCCCATTCTTGATCTCATCATAGACCTTTGCCAGTTTCCCAAACTTCTTTGGGAAGATTTTTTTTTTTTTTCCCCCTAAATCTTAAGTCAAGCTACCATGAGGGTTTAATTTTTCTCATAGACATATGTTAATTGTCTGCTATATCTTCTTTTCAAGCTTGTAACTTTGTTCCTTTGGAGCTGCTAAAATAAATATTATCTAACTGCTATTCAGATTGGTTTTCCTGTGTGCCTGCAAGTTGTCCACTGAAGTACAACAGTGAATAACTAAAACGCTCAAGATTTTTCCTGATTTGTTTCCAGATCTGTTGGCCTCATTTTCCTGGGCAGCAACAGAAATTCTGATGGTAATAGCAGTAGACAAGAGATTACAAGAATTCTCTACGGAAGGGCTCAGGGCAGCATGAAATCAGATACACAGGACTCCCAGAGAACCGATTAAGGGTCTTGACCTTTAACCATAGGCATTAAAGCCAGATGATACAGAGAAAAATAGCTTGATTCCACTCAAGTTCTGGTCCCAGCAGAAGCAGCATGAAGCTCACTCTCTCTCTCTATTGGAACTGCACCACTGCAGAATGAACTTTAGAATAGTTGCCATGTGCTCCAAGACTATGGAAATGCAAATACGCAGGTTCCACTACAACTACCTCATGCATCAACAACTGCATGGTACTAGGAACTTCCTAGGAAGATACCACTCATAATGACTTTAGTACACAAGAAAAATACACTGAGCTCCTTCAAGTATCTTCTAAGTAACATACAGTTTCAGTCCAAGTGCTTTAATGTCAGCTAAACCAGGATAACTTACTTATTTTCAGTATTTTTATGGTGCATCTCTACAATTTCCCAATTCACTAACCAAAGGACTCTTGAATGTTATTAATCAATAGGTATCATTCTGAATGATTACTCATTTGACTCATACGGAATTAATATCTAGCACTGAGTAAATAAGAAAACCCATCTAGTCTAGGTAGACTAAAGCATGGAACTCCTGTTTTTATATTACTCCTGGGACTGTTGTACACCCACCATTTTCCTTCTGTATTAACTACTGATACCATTCATTCTCTAGGTTGAACATTCTCCTCTATTTGATTTTATGAATAAGAGACATCGGTTTCATTTTCAGGCTTAGCTAATGTACCTCTCTCATAAAACAGTAGAGATTTCAGACCAAGAACAAACAGAATTAACAATTCCACTTGTACGTCTCCAACATTTGCCACAGTTATCACTGCTGATTATACATAATTACATACATGTTGTGCAAGTATGTGCATCCATAAACCTAGAAATAAAGACAGACAGGGTGGTATATTCTAAACTCTAAATGGTGGTAACAGAAAATCTTGGTGTTCCATCAAATCACTGAGGATTAGAGAGTTTGTTTAGCTAAATGTACTCAATATGGCCCTTTGTCATACTGCCATTCCTTTTTAAGCTACTATGTGTTCTTTAAAACAATTCAAAGTTGCAGCTAGAGGAAAAAGTTACTTTACAGTCATGGAAAATTAAGTTACAATTTGCTACACGATGGGAAGTTTGATACAGATTTTTTTTTTAACCTTTCCTTTCTTCTTCTTCATCCCACATCTTTAGAAATAGTCAAAAGCAATTTATTGATTTTTTAAAATTTTATTTATTTATTTATTTTAAAATACAGGTTTCTGTTGGAAGCATCAAATAACTTTAAGAAGGCATGGCACTAATAACCATTTAGGCATAGTCCATACAACTATGCTCTTGCATCTTTTTAGGCAAATCTTAGTAGAAGCACACTCAGTTTAATTTCAAGGCCTAACGAACATGATGAAGTCTTGGGCAATAAAATGTACCACAGCTTGAATGTGTCATTCCTCTCTTTCAACATGTAAAAATATGTTTACTCCTCAGCCATCAGAAACATGAACCCCCATGGGCTAGAAAAAACAGTTATTGTAGCTGTAGCCATTTATTCTATTAAAGAATTTCTGAAATGGTGGAAAGACTTTTCACAAAGTTAACAGTGAGATGAAAGACCACATACTGGGAGGGTGGAATTGGTTTTGGAATGCTGGAGTTGAAAAACATAGACTTGAGGAAAAAAAAAATTTAAATCCTCAAAACATTCTCTGCTTAGTATTAAAAGCAGAATTTGAGCCTTTGATGTAGAAATCGGTATTTACAATTAAAGAAGACTATTATTATCTTGCGTTCCTTTCTTAACTCAATCCTTTTGACTGAGCATTTTGAAAGAAAAATAACAACACATTATAATCTGAACTACTAGGGAAAGACTTGATTATCCACTTTTAAGCTCGCTTTAATTGCTGCTTAACATTCATTAATTATTTTCACATTTAAAAGGCTTTTTCTCCCCTGTAATACTAAAGCTTAATTCCCAGATAAACTGTAGTTCCCAAAAAAGAAACCTGGTATGCCAATTTTGTTTATCTTCCTGTCCATGCTCCTGAAGTCCACAGGAGACATCCTCAGCTAGTGTACACACACAGATACAATTCAACTCATTCTACAGAAGCTGGGTAACTTGCACTGAAGGTCTGACATTTCATTATAAGAATTTGCAAAACTGTTCTATTGAGACATTAAAGACTCTCACTGAAAGCGAGGCAGTGCTCAAACATAAAAAGTGATGAAGCTCTGCTCCTTTCCCTTGCAAATGATAACGTTTCACCTGCGATAATCAAGCCAGAGGGCTCTTGACAGAGCTTAAAGGCACACCTTCTCAACATTCTGATGTAATAATTGTGAACACTAGCTACTATTTCAACACATTAAAAAAAAAAAATCCTATATTCAACTGGCCTTTGAGTTGACCTGTGTCAGCACATGAAAACATCAGAAGCAGGGCTTTGAAATGGTAATCCTGTCTGAATGGTGTCAATCCACCATAGTGCTTCCCTGAGATCTTATGCGAGACCTTTATTTGTAATTGTCCTTGCACTGAATTCAGAGATATGCTTCATGTATCAACAGCATATGCTTAACAGTTTTCCCCTGATCACCCGAGGACTTAAATATGCTCCAAATAACTTTCGCCAAACAACTGCAGCAAGTTAAAATATACTGAACATTTTCTTATGCCTTTGCTCTCCCTTTATTTGCTTGCACATATCCAGCGTCAATGGCTGGGCTGTAACAATGCAGGCATTCTTGTTTCGGTGCTGAAGTAAACACTAGCAAATAACCACCCATGCAACAATGTTGATGCTTTGTTAATTTGAAATAAAAATTCAGATCAAAGTTAGCATTTGCAACTTTAATTCATGCTTTATTCTTTTGATATAATTTTCCTCCATCTCTTTAAATTGGTGACTTCTTGTAACATGTATTTCACTAAAAACATCTTAATTCACCCACTAGAATGTGACCTATAATCAGACTACATAAAACACATGATATCTAATAAAAATATAGACATCCCTGTGCCCTTCTCCAAATTACAGACTGGGCAAAGAGTTGGTTGATCGTTGAGGGTTTGTGTTTGCAGTTCCAACTAAATTTGTACAAACTATACAAACTATTATAGTAAAAGTCCTTCTACCACTCTAAGTAGTTAATTCAGGCTGAGAACATGGCCTTCCTGTGCTAACAGCTTCCAATAGTTTCTGCACGCTCTTATGCTGAGGGGGAGCTCTGGTTAGCAGGTAGTCAAAGGCACTGATCGCATTTTTCTGAAATACTTCTGTTAATTTCCTTCATAAATTTAGGATGTGAAGAAAATATTAGTGTTCTGCACTTTGCATGTTCACTTACATCTATGTATAACATGAAACCTTAACAAGGAACTCACCCATTTTGTGGGGTACCAGTAAATTGCCATCTCTAATTATGTGTATTTTTAAAATACTGATATTGTGAGATTTCCCTTTTTTAAAATGATAATATTGTTCTGTGGGCTCTAGCCTGCTTTTTGTGAAATAATTTCTTGCATAGAAGATTTCTGGGAGAGCCTAAACACATATATACACAATTATCTGGCTACTGACAGCAAAGAGAGAAATGCAATGAGCCTGCACAGTGAATACAATTACAGCTGGAAGGAGCTCCCTCAGAAACGCAGGTATATACTCTTGTGCCTCAAGATCAGAAACTGATCCTGATCTTTTGGAAAAACTATGACTGAGATTGCAAGAGCAGAAGGGGAAAATAATGCCTATTTTTTAAAGAATAAAGGAGTACTTGAGAATCACAGAGCATTACCCGATATGCAGATAGATTCTGGAAGCGTTACTAAGCATTCTGAGAACAGTGACAAATAAAATAACCCCCTCCTCTTCCTAGAGCAATTGAATTTCCTTCTAGCTAGCTTAATGAACAACGTTAAGCAATAGATGTGCCACACCTCAACTTAGTGAGGTATTTGACACTGTGACACTGTAATAAACTGGAAATAGTTACAAAATGGCAAGCACAATAATACCTTCAAAAAAAAAAAAAAAAAAAAATCACAGTTTTATGACTCATTATCAGACTAAGAGACTTTAAGTGAGGTCTTGCAGAGCTCTACCCCAAGATTTTTCTTTTTCCTAACTATCCAAGCTACAATATCTTTAAATTAGAGTAATGAAATAAACGGATAAAATTCACACATGGCCTCATACTTGGATTATTTACAAGCATAAATACAAAGAAGGGAAACATACAATCAGATTATGTCAGGAAACATTCTGGCTGGTAAGATTAAAACTGAATAAGCATCAACCATATGGGGCACTTATTCTGAACTGTACTAACAAGAATATTGTAAATCTGAAATGGATCAAGTTGCTTTGCTTTTCACCATCCTGGTGAGAGCTCAGCTAGAACACCGACTGCAGTTTGGCCAGTCTGCTTAAGGCAGGCAAAAGCAAATTACTGAGTCCTAAAGAGAACATTGAAAGTAATAACAGGTTTTAAAAACGTGAACTAAGAGGAAAAGCTGCAGGAATTTAGTAGGGTTTGTCTAGAGAAGAGAAATCTTACAGGTAACACATTCTCTAATATGAAGGCTGGTAAAAATGCTATAGTGATAAATTGTTCTCCAGTCTCATTGGGAGATGGAAAAAGAGAAATTAATTTTGGTTGCACCAGGTATTTCAGATAGATACTGAAAGAAAATTCCTAATTTGGAGTGTTTCTGTGTTTTATCATTAGAGTGGACAGGGAAATTCTGTTACCGCTTAGACAAAGAAGGACAAAACATATGTTATGAATCCTATCTCACTGTGAGAAAATGAGCTGGATAAAAACACCTCTTTCTAATGTTCCATTTTTAAGATTTGTATGCATTCTTTCACTAAAAACCACAAAACTAAATACTGAAAAATACTGTACAATACTGGTATTTCCAGTTTCACAGTCAACATGTCAAGCAGTTGTTCCTCCATCTTTAAATAACTGAAAGACCAGATGGTCCATGAAGTGCTTAAATTGCACTGATCATCACCTGTTCTGCATACAGACTACATTCTTTTGCACATTTGAACTGTGAACACTGCACACATTCATGCAGCTTTACAGTGGGAATAGCAGGTAATAGTAATCTTTCACTGGTTAACGCATATGCCACTCTTAAGTAGAAATTCTGACCATAAGTAGCTTATTTGATTGCCTTTTTTAAGCTTATTTAAGTCGTTGATAGTGTTTGAGTAACAGCTAAGCCCTTTTCTGCTCTTCAGAACGAATAGTTTAAATCTGCCTGGAATTTCATAGGTGAATCATGTAAAAAAAAAAAAAAAAAAAAAGATACAAAGTAATCACAGTAGACTTTTTTTTTTTTAAGCTCCAATTCACCACGTTCATTGCTATCATGTTTGAAACCCATGGAATCTAGTGCCGATGCAAGTTTTTTCTCTACTAAGTTACTTGTATTATGAGGCAAAACCCCACTGTTTTTAATGTTGATTTCTCATGGAAATGTCAATACTGTATAATTTCTCTCTAATGATATTTCAGGGGAACAGTACAATTTTCTTAATTAGTAAATGTGATTAATAATACTAGGCTCTTCAAGCCATTAAGTCTGTAATTTAGCCTTGGCAGTGCTGTTGTGTATTACAAACACACTTCCAAAATTTAGCACTGCTTAGCAATCTTACTGTCTCTGCAAGTATTCATTTAAGATATGCAAATAAGCACACAAGCATCTATACCTGGCTTCTCCTGATCACATGATGAATCACTTTCACCACTTTCCATTGCCAACCGTCCTTTAGTAATTCCCTTGATTACCTTAATGCTCACAGTTTTTCCTCAGTTAGGAATCTCTTGCCAAGTCATGGGAGAAAGTCACATACAAAAAAAAAAACCCAGAAACAACAAATCTATTTCTGATGTCTTCATCCAGTGTTGGTAGCATAGCCAGAAGGCTACACGGTACATTAGGAAGATTAGTTGACTGCAAGAGTCCAGTTTCTCTGAATACAGAAGTAAAGGCAGGAACAGAGAAAAAGCTTTTATCCAATATAATCAAAAGTCTGCTAATTACCAAAGCAGCAACCTGATGTGGAAGACTGAAATTCAAATTCTTATTTTAAGACAGCTCTCAATGGTCTTCATAGAGGTGACTATTTTCAATAGTCATCACAGTTCTGAAACTCTGGATAATCTTTCCCATTTTTAATGAAACTTACAAATATCAAATGAATTTAAGATTTCAAATTCAAAAACCAGATTTTTAGTCAATCATATCCTTTATTAAAAAA
>JANHGN010010383.1:198361-214622 GCA_024605025.1 Megaceryle maxima | reverse complement strand
CTGGAGACCTGTAAGTAGTGGTGTTCCCCAGGGGTCAGTTCTGGGTTGAGTCTTATTCAACATGTTGACCAGTGACCTGGATGAAGGGATGGAGTGTACCCTCAGTAAGTTTGGTGATGATACTAAACTGGGAGGAGTGGCCGAAACACTGGCAGGTTGTGCTACCATCCAGCAAGATCTGGACAGGCTGGAGAGCTGAGCAAAGGCAAACCTCATGAAGTTCAACAAGGCCAAGGGTAGAATCCTACACCTGGGGAGGAACACCACCATGCACTGGTAGAAGTTAGGGATAGAACTGCTGGAAAGCAGCTCCATGGAGAGGGACTGGCATCCTGGTGGACAATATGTTATCCATGGGACAGCAATGTGTCCTTGGGGTCATGAAGGCAAATGGTATCCTGAGGTGCATAAAAGGAGAGTGTGGTCAGGAGGTCAAGGGAGGTTCTTCTCCCTGTCTACTCTGCACTAGTAGACTAGAGACCACATATGTAATACTTTATCCAGTTTGGGGCTCCACAGTACAAGAGAGGTGGGGATCTACTACAGAGAGTCCAACAGAGAGCTACAAGTATGATTAAGAGTCTGGAACAACTCTCCTATGAAGAAAGGCTGAGACAACTGGGGCTCTTTAGTCTTGAGAAGGCTAATAGGGGATCTTATTAATGTCTATAAATATCTGAGGGGTGGGTGTCAAGTAGAAGTGGCCAGTCTCTTTTCTGTGGTGCCCTGTGATAGGACAAGAAGCAATAGCAAGGTAACAAGGTAAAACTCAGGAATTTCTACCTCAACATGAGGAGAAACTTCTTCACTGTGAGAGTGACAGAGCCTGGAACACGCTGCCCAGAGAGGTTGCGGAATCTCCTTCTCTGGAGACTTTCCAGCCCTGCCTGGATCTGTTCCTGTGTGGGCTGACCTGGGTATTCCTGCGCTGGCATGGGAGTTGGACTTGACGATCTCCAGAGGTCCTTTCCAACCCCTACCATTCTATGATTCTATTCCTTCTTCAAAGTTCCCATACTCTATAACTGGACTCAGGAGAGAGATCTGGATTGTGTCTATCTCAGGGGTCACTTTCTGTGTGCCATGCAAACTACCCTCTAAGTGATCAGTTAGGTACCAACTTCATGCATGTAAGAGAAACCTTAGGGAATTTACTCAGTTTCATTTGCAAAGGAAGCAATCTGTACAAAAAACTTGAGCCATGGAAGAAAATCCAGTCCTCTCAACTGCTCCAACAGTGTAGTCCTCTGGCTTTTTATACAATCACTATGTTGAAGCGCAAGTAATATGTACAGGGACTTTCTGGTGTTCTTAAACAGGAACAAAATCAAAGGCCAGACATGACAATGCATGGTTTTGAAGGAGAATTTTCTTTTCTAGTTGAACATGAAACTCACTCAAAGCCTGTTAAAACATACTGACTGCTTTCTTGAAATAGTATTAAACAGTTTAAAGATTAACAGACGTCAACTTTCCTAAATTTTCTGATCCCACATGTTTTTTTGAAAATACACTAGACACAGTGAAGGTTTTACCTGAATGGGAATGGTTAGAAGATTCTCTCTCTGTTCCTGGGGGTGCCACCCATGAAATAATTCAAGTCCAATTACAAAGCACTGATGTGTTTACCATTTAAGAACACAAATGGGAAGAAGACTCTGGATACTCTGGAGTCTTCTTAATATCAAAGGTCATAACTCGTTAAAGTTTGCTGCGAAGGTCAACCTAGCTAGGCAGGAAAAAATACATAGGTTTATATTGAATCAAAATTGTTATATTATTTTCTTCAAAGAAACCCAAAAGTGGACTGGTTGTTAAAAGAAATTAACTTTCCATGTCGCATTTAGGGGTAGAATGTGTCAGAACTCTGAGCTTTAACTGCAGTTTTACTGCTTCACAAACCACAGGACCCTTTCTCTCTTGCTCTTCCATCCTGTAAGGTGGAAATAGCATTTGAGCCACATTTACTCTATGTAAGTGTTAGGATGGAAAGGAAAAATATGTGATGGGTTTTAAAACATTATTATTACTTAAGTACTGTTGTACATTATTACCATATGATTCATTAATCCTCTAATGGATAACTTGCTTCCCATTTGCACAATCTGCTACCAGGTTATATCAAGACCAAATGGAAATTGTTTTTTAAAAACTTTATTGTGGGTGTTAAACAAAAAACCCAGAAGTATAGATGCATCCTAACTAACTCTCCTGGAAACCTTTTTAGTTTAGCTTTAGCTCTGAAATAAAATTCCATTCGTGCCACTGAATCAGCCAGCTAAGACTCTAATCAAAACTAAATAAAATTAAGTCCAAATTCTCAACAAAGTTCTAATTTTTACTTTAATCAACTATAATTTTATTTGAAAACTTTTAAACCACCCAGCGTGCAAAGAGAAACATCACTTATGATTATAATGTTGGTTTCCCAAAGATCCTTACCAAACTCTGCACTGTGGTTAAAAACCACAAAGAGATGGCTGTAGACACTGCCTCTGGGGGATATAAAGATAAATTACAAGAACTAATCTTGAGATCTGGCTTTTTTTACCACATTTTTTTTTTACTACAGTTTCTTTCTGTACACATTAAGAGAGATGCAAAAATATTAAACTGTAGTATGAATAGCACAAATACGAAAAAAGCAACTTAGCTGATGTCCTGGGTTTGGGTTAATTATCACAAACAGCTGCTGTCCCAAGAAGTTGGAAGGTACTGCAGCTGGGATACTGCAGTATCTTAGCCACAGCCAGGATAAACAACTGAATCAGCTAATGGGATTGTGAATATCATACTGAGTCATGCCCCTATGTTAAGGGAAGTCTGAGCCAGGTTAGGTGTCCCTGTTTTCAACTTGTTTTAGCATATAGATTCAGTGTGACTGGAGCAGGGAAAATGATGTTGTGGGCAAAGGCCTTCCTTACTTCTATTTTTGTTTTGTATATCATTTCATTATTGCTATTGTTTTCTTTTCTCTTTGTGTTTTATTAAACTGTCCTTACCTCAGCCCCTGGGGTCTCACATTTTTTTCTTCCCAATTCTCCTTCTCTTCCCACTGGAGGGTGAGGAAAGTACTGGATGAGCGTGGTGTTTAGTTGCCAGCAGAGATTAAAACATGATAGCTGCATATGCCAACAGTATGCATGTATTAAAACCTGTATTAATCATAATTAATTTCAAACTTTTTTTTTTTTTTTACTTTGATGCATTTATTAATTGTTTCTGACATCTGTCCAGTTTGTGTGTCACTCCTGTAAAGCGTTGAAGGCTCTTAATTGCCATTAAGGTGAGTAGAAACAGGGCCTGTGTGTGTCATACAGGATCAAATCTTTCAGTACCAATGCCCCAAATTTCTGGTTACAAAATAGATAAATATTCATACAGCTCAGCCCTTCAAAATACTTGCCTTTAGTCTCTCCACACCCTCAGGTCATGATCCCATGTGAATGACAGGTACTATATTCAAAGTACAAATGTTAACACCTTGTTCAGACAACTCTTCCAAACTTTAACCTGTTGACCAGAAATCTCATGATTTTCATCCTAACCTCAGCAAGTGAATTAGAACAAATATACATATAAGCTGAAGTAATATGGGACATTCTTTGCTGAGCATACGCAGCTTCCTTTATAGGCTAAATTATGCATGAAAGCCAGAATATGTATATTTTGCAAGTTCTTAGCACATTTTACTAAAGGCAAAACTAATACACTGATTATTAATTTCATGAGGCACTTCAATTTGTAAGTTAAAATAAAAGTCTTTAAAGATTGAATCCAGCTCTAAAATTCATACAGGCTGAGAAGTATTTTGGGGAAATAAAAATGACATATAAATGTAAAATATGACTGTTCTTTTTACTAGTGAAATGATCAGGGCCACAGGAAGATTCATTAGTGAAAATAACTAACATAACCTTGTTGCTAACATTATAGGCTTTAACTTAAAAGGTACATCTCTAACAGTGAAGGAGGGTGGGGGAAGCTTGTTGTTGGTGCAGGCTGGAATGAAATTGTTCCTGTTCACTGCTAAAACCATTTGCATCTCAGTGCACACTAACTCTCTCTTTTCTTTTCCAATGCCCTCTAGTGCTAACTGAAGATTGTGTTACTAACTGAATATGCAGAAAATGCCAACCAAGAACCCAGAGCTTTTTAAAATAAATGAAGTTTCTTGCTAATTTGTTACTTAGAGACAGAAGTTGGACTTCATTAGTAAGCCCATCCTCCTGAATTTAGCTGAAAATAATATTTCTTACATTTAAAGATGACTCAGAGTGGGTGTAATTCCCCCAGTCAGATCAAATAGATATTGATGAAACAAAATTGTGTGCTGTAGATATAAATCTGTATGAAATACTTTGTGAAGACATGAAAATTAATTTCAACACCTAAACTGGCTTGTTGTCCTTATCTTTTCTGGCAACTAATTCGCAAAATTGTCTTATGCCTATTTTTTTTAAATTGCATCTAATGAAATCACCTGTAATAGTTGAGTAACATTGCTGTCACACTAAGAAAGAGTGAAATAAAGTATCTAAATTATGCATCAGTTTATAGATTGGCAGTACAGATTTTATTATTTAATAGTTTCTACTCAAGCCAATAACCCCTAAAAACCAAATGAATTAATTCTCATATTAGACTAAAACCACATGAGTTTCACCATCATCAAGAATAAACTTATCAGATGATACATTTTAAAGCCACATTATTTAAAGCCACATAACATAGGAACCTAGCAAGATATGGATTTTATTATTATTTTTTTTAAGTTAAAAACTAAGAATTTCTTCTTAAAAATGCCTCTGAAATTCAGAGAGTGTCTCAAAAGAAGGAAATGTATCTGTGTGGAAAATGATGCAAAAGAAATCTGGGGAAATATATGGATGGAGGATAAAAGAATCATTGCTGGGTGAGGAAAAATTCTCTGTGACTTATTCAATAGCTCTGTGCCCATGCAGATGTGCTAAGGCATGGAGAGCTTTTTTTCAATAGTGCTGGTGGAAGCTGTGACATTAGACTGAAGTGGAATTAAGTAGTACTTTGCATTTTAGGCAATACTTCAGGTTTTCAAACTACAGGGAGATATTGATGAATAAAGCCTCACAATCACATTCTCATAAGTACTGTTATCTCAGTTTTATGGGGGAGGGAAACAAAGGTGAAAAATTAATGCCTTGAGTCACTGAGTCTATTGCAAAGTTGGAAACAATGTAGGTCTCTTAACTCTCTGTTATGTGGGCAAACAACAGAAGTGGTGTTTTTCCACGTGTTAGCAGCTAGAAATGAAGTTGACTTCACTATTTAAATTAACCTCTAAGAGTTGTTTTAAAAGGCTGAATAGAAATAGATTTCTCTTAGCTTTTGCTATGGTTTCACTACATTAATGTCTGACATCTTCTCCATTGGTAATGCAAAAAACACTCATGTGAAACAGGTGTTAGTTACTGTTCCCATTCTCTACCCGGGGAAGTAAACCAGGGGAGGTTGTGTTCCTATTTAATCACCACTGGTTTTCAGAAACTCTTCAGTGGAACCTTGAAGTGAACCAGTGCTCGTGTATCTGATGGTACAGGGGTGTGCTGCTGGATGCTCTCAGTGTGCTGCTCGAGTTGCAGTAGTACTAGATTGTTCAGAATCTCTGCCTGAGCAACATGCTATCATGATTCATCAAGACAGTTGTCCTCTGAAAGTGCGAAAGGGCAGGCAGAGTTCTGTATAATCAATACGTTCCTGGATTGTAAAACCATTTTGTTTTGTCATTCTGATTGGTATAGATATGAATTATGCATATGTCAGGGTAGATCACTTGAATAGCCTTGACTGACTTATCCTTAATCTTCTTCTCACTAACCACCAGACTCTGCTGTGTCTGAATTGTGTTGCTGAAATGCTGAAGAAAATGCAATCTGGTTGCAGTATTTAATCTGTCATTATCAAAAGGAAAAGACTGCAGTGTCAGTGGTCTGTCTTACTGCTGAAAATTATATACTTTTGTTGGGTAATTGGACTGATCAATATGATAACACAGATTTTAAAAGGCCATTTAAAGCCTCTGTGCCCAAGCATTTAAATAACTCTTCTGATGCTTAAACCCAGTAGAATGTACCCATTTCCTCTGAATTTCTTACATTCTGTTACTTCTATATTACTTCAGCCTGCTGTCACGCAACAGTGAATAGATTGTGCACCTCTAAAGAAACAGTCTTAAATAGTGGCAGTCCTCTTATCAAGCTTTTTACATAAAGACTTTTCAGATTTTATTAATTTAAATTCATATTAGAGGCCTTCAGGACATGTTCAGAAGTAATTTTTGTCAACTGATTTTGCATTGTGTTTATTTACCCTAAAAAAATCCCCTGAGGCAGGGCTCTGTTCCTGACACATTTCAGACTTCAACTTTTTTTGTTTTGGCCTGTCTTCCTATACATATCCAGTTAATTTTACTGTTGCCTGTCACCTCGTGCATAAGCCAGACTGAACATGGAGAAGCCTCAAGAAAATCTTTGGCTCTGGGCTCTTGAGGGAGGAGGAGACAAGTTGTGATGTGCAGGAATGAGGAAAAAGGCTGGTTTCATCTAGCTTGCTCTTCTGTGCATGGCAGCCTAGTAATTTGATTAAATAGCACTGATTTCACTGTACAACCACAATATAGCAGCTTCTAAAAATTTCCCTGTAATTTTTTTTCCATTTGATATTTATAGTACTGTGAACAAATACTATGTCTTCCTGAAAACTCTCAGGTAGTGCTGAAAACTCAAGCACAGACTTAATCTTCATGACTGATAGATATTGTTTGTGAAGTCTGGTTTGGTGTATCCTGAACTAGAGGATCAAGTTGTATCTTTGCCTCTTTATCTGTTGTTTATGGGCTACTGACCTTCAAATCTTATAAGACAACGCAGTGATTTATGTAAGTTGATAGACAAATAAATGGGTTTCTATTAATAGGCTGATTGCTGTGACTGAAAAATTTAATTATGCAAATGGCAAATGAACAGTCTTTTCCTCTCTGCTGAATTAATTATTAAGGAAGAAGAACAGAGACTGAGACATGAATTTTCAACAGAGGTGTAACTCAACATTTCCTTATCTCCTGCAGCTGTGTCCATCCTGGCTTGTGGCCATGAGCTGCTTAGGCTGGCCAGTGCCTGGCTCTGGGAGTCAGGGGAGCTTCACTCCTGCACCTTATTTACATGATGGAGTCACAGTGTCCTGGAAAGCTTCCTGCAGGGTTTCTCTGACACCAAGCACCTCAAATTCTATCCACTGCACATTGTGGTCAACTGAATGGAGGCAAGGACGTGTCCGAAAGCAGCAGGGAAGAATTCAGGCATTTCATCCCTCTGGATTGCCTGTGACAGCATTGGAAGGTGATGAGGAAAAATAATCTGTCAGCCCTGGTTTGTTTGGGGTTAAATGAATCAAAGTCAAGTACAGCTTGCTGGGCTGCTGCTAGGCAACAAGTAACTTTCTGCATTCAGAAGTACCCCACTAATTGATTCTAGACACCATTCCCTGTTGGTTTGTATAAATAGAGAGCTGTTGCTAGGGGAGGAGAGGAAAGCTGGGTTGTGAAAGAACACCTGGCACTGGTAGGGCTCTGCCAGGTGGGTCACATGTGCAGAGGGTCATTTTGAATTGAAGAAGGGGTTCAGTTGCCATAGGGGATGGCAACCACTTGGGATTCATATTTGACAAAGCAATTCCAGTGTTAAGGAGCAAAGAAATCTGCAGGATCCACATGAAATAGTGCAATTTGTCATCCTTTTAGTACATATCCACCAAACACATGTCTTTTGCATCCACTTGTTCCTTGTTTATATGTAAATGACTAATAAAGGAATAGAAACCATCCTTCCTTACATAGCTAACATTTAGCAGCCTAACATAGTGTAGTGTCAATAGGATAGCCTGAAAGCACACAGAGGCTAGAGCTGGACCAGGGATTTATAGGGGTTGGAGCTACAGGGAGAGCTAGGCTAATTTAAAGAAGGGGGAAGCTGCAGAAGGAGAAAAGTAAGGCCAGCAAGCCAAAGTCAAAATCCTCTTTTAATGATGCCTCACTTCTGGATTCTTTATAGTAATTGCTCTGATTTTACCCTCACCGTCAACTGCAAGACTCAGGCATTTTAAAGACTGCTTCAAGAACTAAACTATAGTTCCTCATAATTTTTTTTTTTTTCTCATACATTATTTATTTCCTAGCTCTTTCTTATGCTGCAGAGAAAAGAAAGGCAAAGGAGGAGTACAGAAAGGAAGAGAATGAAAACAGGTGTTTCAAAGATGATGGGATGATTGTTTTTTGACAATGGTGAAAATTCCTTTTCATGACACAGGGGTAATTGGTGGATGTTACACGTCTATATCCAGCGTGCATAGGCTGAAACTTGCATGTTATTCTTACATTACTTCCCTTAGGCATAATAATAAAAAAAAGAATCATGCATTGTTACACTCTATGTATTTCTATATTTTCTTGAAGAAGATGAGGAGTATTTCTTCTTTGACGTTCTGTCATACGCTGTGTTGCAATGATGTTGGTCTTGTGCTATCTGAATGATATGTTTGGGGATTGGGGGTGAAAGGAAGTAGTTTTCCAGAAATATATCAGGGTTTCATTATTATTTTGAGGGAGTTGTACTTAATGGCTAATGACTATATTCATCCCCTTGCTAGATGGGATGGAACTATTGCCAGTAAGCACTACACCATATTTTTGAAAGTTTCTTTTATACATCAGTAGCCATTCCATGCATATGTACATGTTGGAAAGACTGCATTAATATATTTGGGCATGCTTTTCAAATATGCTGCTACTGCATTTTTTAATATCTGATTACCTCTCACTACTTTCTTTTTTCCTTAGCAGTAACAAAATCTATTTTAAGAGCAAACCACATTTTCTTTATTATTAGAATTGCAGATTCTCTGTGTAAGGTACAAGACAGGAGACCTGACTAGCATCCTTTCATTTATAAGTAAGTGTATCCTGGAACACTTACCCATTCGAAACCAGAAAAGCATTCTGAAAGTATTTTGGCAAATTTAAATCTTGACCTCTGCTGTTTGCAATTCCTTGTGGAACAGCAAAAGTGAAATGCACTACCCAAGAGAGCAATATGGAGCCAAGAGAAAAGCAAACTGACTTATTTGTTCCTTTTTTCTTTTTAAATTACATCAAGTTCTCTCCTAATGCAAAATAGTTGTGCTGCCATTTCATGAAGGCTTTCAAGAAAAGCTGAACAAGCTCTTCCAAAACCACTTCCTTTTTCAGATTTGGACCCATTTTATCTCTAAAGTTATGTAACAATATATATAACATATAATCTAATTTACTGTGCCTAGCTATTTAGAAATGCCTACCAATTGAATCAGTACTCTTAAACTAAACTAAACTTTTGCACATATCAGCACTGCTAATTTGGCCCTGAGCTCTTAATAATCTCTGAATATTTAGGATTCACTGTATAATATATGTTCATCTGGATAGTAATGCAAAGTTGTTTTTTGCAGAGAGAGAACACATGAAAAAAAAAGCCAGTGGGCTTCCT
This sequence comes from Megaceryle maxima, assembly GCA_024605025.1. Lineage (NCBI taxonomy): Eukaryota > Metazoa > Chordata > Aves > Coraciiformes > Cerylidae > Megaceryle > Megaceryle maxima. The sequence continues at coordinate 205,065 of JANHGN010010383.1, read as the reverse complement.
CATGGGAAATCTGAAAACCCTTTCAGGGAGATACAAAGATTTATCTCTAGTGTAATTACAGGGACTCCTTAGAGAGTTCACACATGAGACCAATTAGTCACAGTATGTGCATTCCCATTGCAGTATTTTCTGTCTCATCTCTCTGCCACCCTTTGCTACTTTTCACAACATCTTTTCAGTCTTTAGAATCAGATTTGGATCTCCACAATATGGAGATGCATTCAACATTAGATAAAGTAAGTTAAAGCCTACACAGGAGATGAATGTGAATACTCCAAACACAGACAAAGATCTAAACCACATCTATACGTGCTTTAAAAAGGGAATTTAATCTTGGAGAATCTTCATCAAGATTAACTAAAGAGGAGACAGACTCTGTTGCTAGTGATGTCTTGCCTCTGTTTACCACACTTTAGGAAAGAAAATCTGTTAACTGCTATAACGATTTTCTGTAATCATTCTGTATTGTTAAATATTGTTTATATTAAAGGAATAACTATTTTTTTATTGCTATTATTAAAATATTGGTGCACTACAATAAGAAGTTAAATGATGACTTAAACGTACCAGAGAAGTTTTTAGCTCACCAGTTATATTGAATCTGAAATAGAATGTAATTCCAATTATGACTTTGAGTAACCCCGGCTTAATCAAGGAATTGTGGCTGTCTGCATTTGGAATTCTTACAAGGCAATCATGTAATAGATAATAATATCTTCTAGGTTCTAACATCATTGTACAAGCATTATTTATGAGTGCTTGCTGGTAAAGCAGTTACTTCATTTTCCAAGCCAAGTTGCAGTGAAATTTCTGGCAACAGTCAAAGAACATCCTCCAAAAATATCTATGTGAAATAAATTAGATTTCAGTCTTTTAGACATTATCAACAAGAAAAGGTGAATGGAGTCTCAAACTGTTACTTTTATTTATCTTTTTATACTGTCACTTTTTCTTTTGAATTTTGACACTAAGGTAAAGAATGTAAGGTGCTAATGTAAATTACCACACTCTGCTTTAGAAGAAGATGGTCTAAGCTAATTTTTTTTTTTTTTCCCTCAATACTACAACTTTTTTTATTGCTGTTGGAGGGACTTTTTTAAAAACTTAAGACTAAAATCTATATACTTGTGATAGCTCACCAAATTGCTGAAGAAGAGCAGGGATTTCACTTTCACATTCAGCCTTACCATGATGCTTTCAGTCTTGGTAACAAGTATTACTGATAGTATCCTCAGGAGCATCCTTAGGCAACTTCACCTCGCGTCTCATCATGCTATTCACGATAGACAGCTTTTCTTGTGCCCTGGTATTGCTTACACAAGCAACTAGGAAGCAGTCAAGATGGGCTCAGCCATTGACAAAGGAGACTGCATGAGAGCCCAACATCTGCCTACCAGATAGGCAATATGGATTCAGGGTGAGGTGAGCACCCAAGATATGAAGTCAGACCTATCTCATGCTCCTTTTGGCTTGTGTCCAGAAGTATCTGGCACTATACTAGGTGCTCCCTCTTTTGCATGCCTGCACTAATATCAACCATGGCAGCCCTGAGAGCTGACAGGCTTGCCCTCATATCCTTCTGATGCTGACTTCCCTCATGCTGTCAAGCTCATGATTAACATCATTCCTCTATGAGACCCCTGGCAGAGAGGATATCATCCTGCCCAGATGTCTCACAGCTACACTGGTGAAAGAGAGTACAGTAAAGAAGGTTTAGATAAATATTTCACACTCGCTGTGATGTGATTTTTGAACAAACAGTTTCATAAAAGCAAGAGAAGAATGAGTCAATAACAGATTTTATAATGTTTTGGAGATTTTTTTAAGATCTGTCTGTTATTGGCATGCCAGTATGATAATTTCAGAGTCTCATATCCAGCAAGGTAAGGAGATATTTGGGCAGAGTCCCTGGATGTTTTAGAAATCTCAAAGACAGACAGGAGGTCTCCCACAACACCAGAACAACCACTGAAGATTCATGGAAATTAAGTGTACGTAAAGAAAAATACCATAATATATTTCAAAACCAATGCCTATAGCTTGCCAGGCCCCAACATGGGGAATGTCACAGACCATGTTGTGCCAGCCTAACCAAACTCCTTATGGACAGCAAGTTGAGATCTTGCGTCCTTTCCACACTTTCTCAGTAGGAGAAAGTAGAACATAAACCCTTGAAGGTGTAATGTTGGTGGTTACTATAGAAAGTACACTAAGAGAAGCAGAGTCTTAGAATAGATGGAACTGTACAACAGCAGAGGTACTCATGGTAGGAAAAACGGGAATACGTAAGTGAAAAAGTAAGCAGGCAGAGGAATTTGCTTCTTGAAAGTATAAAAGTCGAGATTCATTCTAAGCACGTTAATCTGCTAGTTTGGCGTGGGAAAGTTGTTTTGTTAAAGAGTGAACTTCTGCATTTTCACCAGAATTTTCAGGTTATTAAGATGTAATTATTGGTTGCGTTTACAGTCACTGCATAATTCTAAAGGATTACCAACCAAAACGTGTGGGAGATGAAAGATCATCAATTGCAATATCCCTTGCTAAAAAGACATGACTTTGTCTCGCCCGCTAATAATCTGCCAAGAAGTAGTTTGCACTGGAAAAGGTCCATTTTTTATGCTAACGTTACTTGACAGCAACTGAGATTTCAGCACTGGGACCTATAAGCACCTCAGGAGAAATTCAGAATTATCTATCTTAGACAGAGATGGGAGAATGTAGTAAAAAACATTTATAAGGAACAAGGTTGTGATTTGGCTATTTTTTAAACAGAACTACATACTGCATAAAATAGTCTAAAACTCCATGTAATGCTGGAGATGAAATTGAACCATAAAGCCTTAGTCTCTGCTTATTTCCACCATGTTTAATGAAGTCTGTGAAGCTACAATAATGTATAAACAATTTGAAAGAATAATAATTATCTTATTAAGTAGTAAGTGCAATTAATAGTTCAGGAACAAATAAATTGTTTTAATGAAAAATAATTTAATGATTTTTTTTTTCTGTATATCATTAGGATGTCAGAATTATAGATGACAGGCATAGTATGCAGGGAGAATCACAAAACATAGATCATCCCCTATGTTGTTCAGATATTAGGAAGTAAAACACAGAGTTGTTGGTAAGGTAGATTAAAAAGCAAAGGAAAAAGTGTTTACATTCCTTCAAAAATTTTCCTCTGCTTTTTCATGTTTCAGAAATTCAAAGTTAAGAATATTAAAATGGCATAAGAACATACATCAGTACTGAATCACAGATATCTGCTTTTCATGAATCTTGCTTGGTTATGATATAATCTGAAAGGATGATAAATGTTTGTACTGAACAGAAGCAAGGGATGCTGCAGAAAATGCACTGCTGGTACCAACATAATCTCTCTCTGATTATAGATTGTGCTACTCAGGGCACATCAGCTGTTCTGCACTTTATATCCAGAGATTACTCCTGCTGTTCATCTGGTACCAAGAGAGGTACCTGTAGCAAGCATGTGCACAGTCTCTCCTACTGCTCTTCTCCCTCTCCCATTTTCCTCCATTACCTGCAATGAAAGAAACTTCACACTCAGCAGCCAGTGAAGGATCAGAAAGACCCTCTCTGTATAGGCTAACTGATCACTATTTCATATTCACATCATGTCATATGCTCAGCTGGATCTGTTTTATGGTTATAAGAGATTTTAATAGGTTCCTCATCTTATTTTCTGACTAGGTTGATTGGATAGCTCAATCTAATATCTATAAGTCTTGCCTCCCTTTGCTCAGCAAAGCTCCACCAGTCTAAGTCTGTTTTCTCTGATTTCAATATTTATCAAGGTTTGAAGCAAACAGATGCTCATCTTGCAGATTACACCATCAGGTCCACTTGTCCTCCACTGGTGCCCCACATGAACAACTGCTGAGGAAAGTTTTGAGGTGTACAAATGGAGGGGATTGTTCTGAGCAAGCACTGTGTGTGCTATGTTCATGCTGAATAAAGAGACCTTTCAGTTGGAAAAAACCAAGCTGAATAGTGGTGCTGAATTACTAATAGATATCCCTTACAGCTAATGGAAGGAGGAAAAGTTCTGTATGTTTTTACTTTTCTTAATAAGAAAATAGCACTTTTTATTTCATTTTCTACAGTTCTTTCTTCCAGACATTTCTTCTAACCTTCTTCTGTGTTAATTCAGAAAATGAACAGGTAAAAATAATATTTGTTCAATACTAGCAAGACTTCAAGTGTACAGAAACAAGCATGAAGAGCAAAAAACCCATGCAACAAGTGGATTGTATTTGTTAAATAAATCGCTTTGTCATTGCAATATGCCGTTTACTAATTTCAGATTATTTAAAAAAAAAAAAAAAAAGACTGCCCAAATTAGTTGTAATTATTACTATATCTACATATGGGCATGAGGAATCTATGTCCTGTAGCTCCTGAAAGAATGACTACCATTGCAGCTGTCAAAGCCTAATGCTAGTGTCAGTCTTTTATTTTGATATGATAACTTTTTTTTTTTCATTTGTTCTCAAAATACAACGAATTGTATTCATTGTATGATACCTGCTACTTTAAACAAAACAACCAATCCTTTTCTTTAAAAATGTTGCTTCATGGAGCGTTGTCAATGCTCAAGTGATCAGTAAGTATTGTATTATCTGGTTTCCAAACCAAGGTTACATTGTAGACCTAATTAATGACTGTGAAAACATATAAAGGTCCATGTATCCATGTTATGCATCCACTATTAAAAAAAATTTAAAAGATTTAGAATGTTCACAAAGAAATATATTTTTTTAATTACTTGAAGGGATACCCTACTTGAAATATAGACACATCACAACACAAAGTGTGCATGCAGCACACTATTCTAAGACTCTGCTTCTCTTAGTGTACTTTCTTTAGTAACCACCACCGTCAAGGGTTTATGTTCTACTTTCTCCTATTGAGAAAGTGTGGAAAGGACGCGAGATCTCATCTTGCTGTCCAGTATTTCATACAGTGATAATATTTTGGTTTATATAAGGTGGAAAGAATGATTTCACCATTACGGATTCATTTCAGGACAGAAGTTGTTCTTTGGTAATTTTATGAATATTTCTAGTTTCTCTGTCTAAATAGCTACAGAATTTCATAAAGTTTGGGTGCTTTCATAGCATCCTCAGGTAACTCTGAGATTTGTGAGCACATTGGAATTGACCTGAGTATTAGAACTTGCCAAAGCACAGTATATTCTACGCATGACAAATATTTGCTGAGGTAGACTTCTAGCAAACCAGGAAAATTGAGATGTCTTTGTAGTATATCAGCCTTCAGGAACAACATGTTTGAGAAAGACTCAAATGATGTAGAAGATGTGGATGGCAGGAATAATAATTTCGGCAAAGCTGATGTGAAGGAAGCACCAAATAGCAGAGATAAATTCCCAGCCCTAAAAAAAATAATCTATAAAAACCTAAATATGAAATGTATATTTTTTCCATGGTCTTATATTCAGAATTCATTTATTGTGTGGAAGCCTCTTACTTGTGCTCATTCTTTCCTGTAATGATGCAGGATAGTACTAAACGTTCTTGAGCCAGGGTGTACCTGTCCATTTTAAGAGGGATCTAATGTGGGTTAGAGAGTGGAAATAAGTTGCATATTGTCACAGCAGAAAATTTTTCTCTTGCATGTGTTCCTAAAATGTAATGATTACTCCATATTAAAAAGTCTGTATTCAGCTATTATCCCAGAGCAGAGCTCTCCTGAAGTGATTGCCAATAATCTCATTTACCACATGAGAAACTTTTCCTTCGGTGCACCTAAAGTTTTTCATGTAGAGAGGTGGTTTGGTTTGCACAACTTTCAGCTGCAAAATAGACAAACATTTGATAATGTCAGTTTTAAAAGACACTATGATGCTTGTCCTTGCTCCCATGTAAAGAAGTCTAATCTACTCTTGACTACATCTACCTATCTCCCTGTTACTCATTTCCTCTCTGCACTCCTCTCTTCCTTCGCTCCATTTCTGCCTCCATTTCTCCTTTAATCTCTCTCTTTTCTCTGATCTTTCTTCTTTCCTTTTTTTTTTCTTTCTCTCTGCCCCCTTTTCTTTCCTCTTCTTTCCTCTTTCATGTTATTCCTTACTTTTCCTTATTTTGTTTTTATTTGTTTGTTTGGGGTGGTTTTTTTGGGGTGGAGTTTTTGTTGTTGTTTTGGTTTGGTTTATTTGTTTTGGCTTTTTTATTTGGTTGTGGGTTTGTTTGTTTCTTTGTTGGGTTTGGGTTTGGTTTTTTTTTAATGCTCTTCATAGGGGAAAATAGAACCTGAATCTCAGATGAAGTTGGTGTAATTGCTGCTGTCCTTCTAGTGGCTTGTAGCAACATTGGAGTTGAATAGGAAAATTCAGGATATTGATACATAGCTGGTGTCACTGTAACAATTTTGTCTTTTTTGACAATGGGATGACCTATACAGCACCAGGTTTGCTGACACCTAATGGGAAACATCATTCTCTGCACAAGACACTGCAGGGCTGATTGACAGGGATTTAAACTAGGGGGAGGGGGATGTAGCTAGAGATGGCCATGGGTGTCATATCGCAGCACTTGTAGGACATGCTGACATTTTGGAGAATCAGAAGGTCTTCCACCCCTGAAGGGCGAAAACTACACACTCAACCCCCTCTGAAATGCTGATACACCGATGCACGCAGCATGGGGAACAAGCAGGAGGAACTG
>JANHGN010010383.1:172497-198261 GCA_024605025.1 Megaceryle maxima | reverse complement strand
TCCCAGGGGGGGTGAACAACATATGGAAAGCTTATGGGTGAGAATTAAGGGGCACACAAATATAGGTGAAACTGTTGTGGGTGTTTACTACAAACCACCAAAGCAGGAAGAGGATGCTGAGAATGTCAATCACCCTGATGTTTGTTGGAAAGGCTACACACCGAGGCATACTCAGTCCAGAAGGCTCTTGCAATGCATCAGTGACAACTTCCTGATGCAGGTGTGACCTGAATGAAGGGATGGGATGTAGCCTCAGTAAGACTGCTGATGATACTAAACTGCCCTCAAGATCTGGACAGGCTGGAGAGCTGGGCAAAGGCAAACTTCATGAAGTTCAACAAGGCCAAGGGTAGAGTCCTGCATCTGGGCAGAAACACCACCATGCACTGGTAGAGGTTAGGGGTAGACCTGCTGGAAAGCAGCTCCATGGAGAGAGACCTTGGTGTCCTGGTGGACAGATGAGTTCTCCATGGAACAGCAGTGTGTCCTTGTGGCCAGGAAGGCCAATGGTATCCTGAGGTGCATAAAGAAGAGTGTGGCCAGCAGGTCGAGGGAGGTTCTTCTCCCTGTCTACTCTGAACTAGTGAGAACATAACTGAAATATTGGGTCCATTTCTGGTCTCACCAGTTCAAGAGGGACAGGGAAATACTAGGGAGAGACAACAGAGAGCTACAAAGATGATGAAGGGACTGGAACATCTCTCTTATGAGGAAAGGCTGAGAGTCCTGGGGCTGTCTAGCCTGGAAAAGAGAAGATTGAGAGTGGATCTTATGAATGTTTACAAATATCTGAAGGGTGGGTGTAAAGTAGAAGGGGCTAGTCTCTTTTCTGTGGTGCCCTGTGGTAGGACGAGAGGTAATGGTAGCAAGGGGAAACACAGGAAGTTCCATGTCACCATGAGGGGAAACTTCTTCACTGTGAGAGTGACAGAGCCTGGACCATGCTGCCCAGAGAGGCTGTGGAGTCTCCTTCTCTGGAGACTTTCCAGCCCTGCCTGGATCTGTTCCTGTGTAGGCTGACCTGGGTGTTCCTGCTCTGGCAGGGGGTTGGACTCTAATCTCCAGAGGTCCCTTTCAACCTCTATCATTCTATGATTTTGTGATTCTATAACTGAATAATATTCATTAGTCTCAACATTATTTTCTTAACAAAAGTAAGACTGCATCATTGTTGTTAGAGATCCTCAAAGTAGTTTTTCTACTGCTATAATAAAGATATCATGACTGGAATTGCTTCTGAAGGCTTTTTCAGATTTTTGTTAATTCAAAGAAAATTTCAGAATTATAAAGAAAAATATTTCTTTCTATATGTGTTTACAACAATATGAGACAAAAGACTACTTCATGTATCTGCCCTAGCAGTTTTGCAGCTTTTCTGTATTCAAAATTAGAAGTTGTCCCAGCATGCAAATGGGCAAATACTAATTTTTGGAAATTTTCAAAAAATACTGGTGAGGTTTTATGTACTGAGCATTTTTTTTTAAAGAGGCAATTGCTCAGTTAATGCTCTGTGGTGTTTACCCAGGTGCCCAAGGGGGAAACTGTGGTCAATATCTTTCTCTTAGGGAGATAGCAAAGAAAATTATTTAGTACTTATTGCATGGATTTTGAATCAAATTCATCTGCACGTGTAGAAGTCTTGTATACTCAATGAGAGTAAAATTCTGACCTTAACAAAAAACTGCAGGAACCTGAAGAAGCTGAAGTTGCCATGTCACATCTATCGTCTGCAAATGAGACTCAAATATCAGCATGGTCCCCAAAGAGAGGGCTGGGGTTCTCTTCTTGATCAAGAGGGTGCCACATGTCATCCTCTACAAATGTGAAAAGTGTATCACTGCTGCTTCCCACAAGCCCTCCAGAAACCCAATGTCAATGTTTTGACAGCATGTCTTGACATCAAATACACAATACAGAAAATGAACTTAAAAGGTAAATTCAAAACCATGTTAAAAATAAAAATTATCAAAACTTAATAGAAGGAGATATACTTGCTCTTTTCCCAATGCTATGCATGTGTTTTTCAAAATAATCTAAAAAAATAAAAAATCCCTGGTCAAAAGGTTAAAAAACCCCAAGGCTTAAAAGGAGGTGACTAGACAGAATGTAACCAGAGTGAAAACATATCTGAGTGTAGAAGAGTCTCTGTACAAGTTTTCTAGGTCAGTTTTTGTGACATAGTGTAGAGAAGCCAAAGATAAAGCTTATTGTGCATTTAGAAAATGTTCCCCCCCCCAAAAAAAAAGGATATCTAGTGAAAATCCTGTGCTTATGCAACTTATTTCTGTAAATAGCCAGCTAGCTGGAAGGGTAGATGCAACCATTACTTGGAAATGCTCAGATTAATGCATCACTAAGGAACAATTCAGATGTTAATGAGACATTTTCTTCTGCACATCTGAAGAATAAGATGGTCAAGTATTTTTAAATGAGTCAGTAAGCCACCCACATTAAGTACCAGGTCAGCAGTCTACAGGTGAAACACTTTTAAAAGCTTTTGAACTATCTACCCACCTTTCTATGGGCATAAAGCAAAGAAAATGTCTCATTTTGTCCCTTATGACTTCATTCAACCTCTGTTCAGATACCTTGAAATATACTGTAAACCCATCACATTGATGAATGCAGCATCTTGACTGGACTTCCAGGAAGCCCTCTGGTCCATCCCCCATGCCCAAAAGCAGGAGCAGCTATACCCTGTGTCATTCCTGACAAATGTTTGTCTCTTACACTTAAAACCCCCAGATGACAGAGACTCTGCAACATCCTCAGGCACTCTGTTCTCATGTTATTCTATGTTTGCTTTTGGAGTTGTTCCTAAATGTCTAATCTAAGTGTCCCTTGCCACATTTTAAACCCACTATTTCTAATCCTACCCTCTATGGAGATAGAGAATAGATTAATTACTTTCTTTTTCCTTTCTGTTGTCCCTTAGATATCTAAAATTAGTTATAGTGCTCCTTTGACTTCATGGTCTCCTCAGGAAAAACATTATTTAGCATCACAGCAGAGTGAGGAGGCAATATTTTCTGGTAATATTTATGTAATTATTGTCAAGGGAATAGTTTTTCTACTGTATCAGTTTCCAGCAGTATTTGCAATGGGATTATGTCATGAGAAATGATAACACTGTTCCTTTTGGTAGTTCTATGGGGATAAAAAGAATAAAATGATCTAATGGGAGCAATTGTGAGAGACAACCCTACAATGAATCTTTGGGCTGCAGCTGGCTGAGAGTTTCTCTTCCAGTTAAACAGTATTCCTTTTCTAAACCCTGATTGTCGCTTGTGTAACAGCATGGGAAGGGGAAATTGAGGGGTCAAACCAAAATGTGAGGGCAGTGCTTTACATGTGAGTATGTGTGGGTGCTCATGTGTGTTCTGAAGATGATTCTGAAGATGTTTCTAGCCCCATATGTATAGTCATATGAAATCTTTGTGTCACTGGGAAAGAGTAATTACAATGAGAATATTTGTTTCTGCTGACTGGTTCTCTGGCACCTAAAGCAACTTCTTTATTTTCTCACAGTCTCATGTCCACTCATTTTGACTTACTTAGGCACCTTTCAGCTGACATTTGAGCTCTATCTCCTCTAGGATAGCAGTGAGAAGTAGCCTTAGAAACTTGAGCATATTTGCACCTGGTCTGTGCTGCTATCAAAGGACCCTTTTTGTCCCATCCTGTTACAGCTTTGAAGGCAATTCAGAACTCCAAGGTGATGCCGGAAGTAATTTTTGCATCACAATTTTCTTACTTTTCATCTCACTGCATTGTTTAAGGGAGTCCATTATGGCCACATCACATGTGTCTCCATGATGTTGGGTGTGGGATGTCAAAAGACCTCTGTCTGGTGAGGAGCGCGACTGTTATGAGGACATCTTAGCTCGTGGTTTCCTTAACTTTTATATTTATGTTTTTCAAGGACCTATAAAGATCTTTACTGATATTATGCTTGAGACCTCATTCTTCACATTTCTTAAAATTTAGATCCAGCTATATGCTTCTCTGCAAGTTGACTCAATGAGTCCTAGCAGCCTTACTTTATCTTATTTATAATTGTTATTACTTAATGATCTTGAAAGTAGTAACATTAAGACTATAATAAAGTAAACAGCATATAGAGATTAAACTCAGATGCTTAATAAAGTGTTTTAGTAACTTTACATTACTGAATATAACGGTTTGCATAATTCTTTCTGATATGATAGTATCATAGCAGCACTTGGCATTTATAACAATTTTTAGAAGAAATTTTACTTATGGCTAATTTGCAAACTAATGCAGGGAGATGCCAGAACTTATTCCTTAATTTGAAAGCAGGACATGGACTGCTCAGATTTTCTGCTAATATAGAACTGAAAAGCAAAATCATATTTTAGACACCTGTCTTCCCTTCCCCTTTAAGGGGAATACGTAATTCACCATTAAGTCTGTGTGGGAATTCTGTGCCTCAGAGGAGAATGCCAAAACCCTGCACACAGAAGAAAGAATGCTTGGCACAAATCCATTCTGAAATCAATCAACCTGTCAATCTTTGATTTCAAAGCACATATGAGAATGGACATCCAGACTTTGTAGGCACCTAAAGTAGCACTCCTTTCTTTCCTTTCCTTCTTTTCCATCCTTTCCTTCCTTTCCTCTTTCCTTTCCTCCTTCTTTTAATTTCCCTTCCCTCATTTACCAGGCATTTTAGTCACCACCTCTCTCAGCCCTGCCTCTACACTGACTGCCCACATGTTCTCAGCACAGAACTGAAGCTTCTCCCTCCTTCAAATGAAATGTGCACCCAACCTGGGTTTAGTTTCTTCCTCAAACACTGAGATTCATCTTCCTTTCACTGATTACCTATTTCTGAGTATAAACTGGAAATCACTGACAAAGAGCTCTGGAAATGATGCAAAGACCAGGAATGTGATTCCCCTGTACTTGTTCAAGGTGATAGCACCACAGTGAGGAAGTCTGTCTTCTCAAATGAAGATATCCTTCAGGAACTTCTGCAGTGATAAATTTTCATATTTGAAAGTATTTTCATTCTGACATACTTTATGAAGAAAGAGCAACTGTGCTTAAATTCTGGTTAAAAGTTGTTTATGTCTCTGGTGACTTGTCTTGTATTCCTCTGAGGAAGTTCAACTATTGCCAAAATATCTGTAGGTGTTCAGAATGGAAGTGTCAGAGCCTGTGGAGGGGCTGCATCTATCACAAGACCTAAGTAAGTCATCTGTTGGGTGACTTCTGATTGGAGCATGAATTATACAGGCCACATATGAGAATCACAGAGCCCTTGTGAAGATCCACCTCTAAATCCTGAGACTTAAAGCAGCTGAATTTCCTGGCAGTGGTCCATGGATTGTGAGATGTCAAGCTACCAGACAAGTTTCTTCTTGTCATGGGGATAATAGTCGTATGTGCATTAGGTGGGTTCCCATACTGAAAAACAGGCCAGACTTAAATAGTTACATTCATTTACAGAGTGGGGATCAATATTTAGCTTTAACTTTAGCACTTGCCTTCTCACATTAACTTCTAACCTTAGTGAGCTTTTAGCATTTGTCTTTTTTCCTCATGGAAAAATATTGTTGCAGCACTGTAGGTATCACTCAGCAGCCACCATAGTGAAGGAAACATTGAACTGAATGTTACATATTTCTTAATTCTTAGTTTGCTAAGTTAGTTGTTTTAAAGCTACTTGCCATCAAGAGCCCTGAATCTTTATCTGTGTCTAAGTGCAATTCATAACTCAGGAACCATTGATATTTACATGGAGACAATCTCATTGTCCTAATGTAAATATCACACATAAAATTATTTTCACCCATTTTCTACCTATCGATCAGAATGCAAATGTGTGTGGAAATGAGATTTCCCATAAAGCCCCTTGATAACTGCACTTGACTGTGTTGCTTTCTGTAAGGGTATAAAAGAGTATTCTAACAAGATTTTATGGCTAATATTTCATGTTAGTTATGAAATATATTTACCTCACCACAGTATCTTTGAAATTATATTTAAAGATTCATGATGTTTCTATTTGGTTCCAGTAACAATTTAGATTTCTACACAGCAGGTCATACTCATAAAAAATAAGACTATTTTTAAACTATTGCCAGTGCACCAATACAAACTTGGAAATGTATTTAAAGTCTGAATATTTCTTATTTCTCTTAACCAAACAAAATAAAACCCACTTTCATTAATGTATGTAGTCCTCTGTTAAAAAAAGATCTCAAATAAGATAAAGGTCTTCCTTGACCCTCATCTATTTTGATAACAACTGAAAGAAATAATAGTTTATCACTAAATCTTTATCTGATTGTCTTTGCAAGAAGCAAATGTTTGAAATGGGAAAGTTTTGCCTATTATACTGGCACTAGTCTAGACCTAGAGTTTGTGTCATTAGCAGTCTATGTATTTTTCTGCCAGAAGTGTCCTGTTCTAAAGTGGAAGCAAGTAGTCTGGTTGTACACATTAAAGTTCAAGATCACTGCTATCAGACTAACAGAGATTCACTTGAGATCAGTTAAAATTCAAACATATGTCTGAAACACAGGAAAAAAGCAAACTGTTGCACTTGTCTATAAGGTCCCACAACTTGGAACTTGATCTTTTCTGTTTTTCTGATACAACTATTTGGGTGCTGAAGTCAGAAATTAAAGAATGTAGCTTGCAGAAGACAGCTGCTTTCTCCCCCAAAGAATGAAATGAAGACGGGATAACTGCAGATATACTAAAATGCTTGTTTTTCCTTGAATATAAAAGTCTAAATTACCAAACAGAAAAAAAAAAGGAAAGAAGCATAACATTATGTCTTTTTTTTTTTTTTCCATGCTGTTAGCTGACTTAAAAAATATCAGTTCCCACTTTCCTTGAAATAAAACACTTTATAAAATCTGTAGGTCAAATATCTGAAGGCATATTCAGCACTTTTCTGTACCAATGTCTATTTTGGTAGTTACATATATTGCCTGTTAACCAGAAAGAAAAACCTTTTTTTGGCTGTCGCACAATGAGACATAAAATAATATTTGATTTCAATATCTTTTTGAAGCTACATGCAGCATCTGTTCCTCCTATTCTTTTTATCCATCTCAAAATTCCCATGAAGTCTGCTGCAACTGTTCATCAGACTTCCCAAAGTTACATTTAATGTAAATCAGTTCCATTAAACATCACTTGTCTATTGGAAATGAATCTATTATACAATCCACACGTAATGCATCACTGATTCTAAATTAATAATTCTTTCCATGCACAACGATAAACTTTACTGTAATTAATTTCTTTGTATAATACATAGATTTTACCAGTGTATCATACCCATGCAACTGTTCAGGTTAGCAGTTAAAAAACCCCAAACCTGAATTCATATAGATAACTGCTCCTTGCCATAGGCAGACACCTGGAAATGAGAAGATTCAGTCTGTGGATTTTTTATGATCTTAGGCAAGTCATTAATATCTATGCCATAATTTCACAATATGTAAAAGAGGGATAATGATGTCTGATGACCTCTGTGAAAGTGTTGAATTTTTATTCTACTGGAAATATTATTGCTGCTGCTTTTCAAGGAATAAACCTACACCACAGAACTGTGGAGAAGCATCAAACAGCTCTGTCTGGAGCTTACATATTGAGCATGAGAATTGAAGCCATGAAATGCCTTCTCTATGCCCACCAAAGGCATACGTAAATGGGATACAGATCTTTCCTCATAAAGTTCTGCAAATGAAGAGGATGTTACACCACTTAGGCTGTTTGAGCATTCCTAGATAATTTTTGGTTGCTTGAGTGTTGAGTTTGATCGGCCACAAGAGAGCTACAACTTACTGTAATTTACAGGTACCACTGCCTGTGTAGCTGGAACTTTTACAGAAAAAAATATAAATATATCCAGATCCCTCCTCCAACAACCCTTAAAAAACCCCCCAGCAACAACATCAAAAAACCCACAAAAAAACCCCAATCCAACCCAACCCAACCAACCAAAAAAACCCAAACAACAAATACAAATAAACCAAAAACTACATGTAAAACAGAATAGTAACTCTTCAAATATCATTATATGAAACTTGAAGTAAAGTTGGAAGCATTCCTTAGCACTGGACCCGCAGTATCATATCTTTAGAATTTGAAGAATCATAGCAAAATGAGATAGTATTAACCCAGGTGGGGTTTTATCTTTGCTACTTACATCTGCAAAAAGTGAAAGGAAATAAAGAACTATGCCTCAAAATTATACTTCTTCTTACTCATCACTAGGCTTCTTTATAGTTCATGTTTACACAATCATAGAGAAAACAGATGTCATAAATATAAGAGTGAAATAATCAAGCTGTGAATAGACTGCAAATACAAATACCACCCAAAACCCCTTAATTACCAAATAAAGAAAATTTTTTTAAAGTATATATGTAATACTGAGCCTGCCAGGGTTAATGCTGGCTTCCTCAAAGAACCTCATTTTGCTTCTTCACTTTAATTTTTAACCTAGCACTTAATAATGTGCAGAAAACATCTGATGATGACATCTAGTAAAGAATATTGGCAGTACATATTAGGGAAAGTATACAGATATTTTAGGTAAGTAAAAGTATAGACTTTCCGAGAAGCATAGAAAACATTAAAAAAAATTTAAAATAATAATAATAAAAAAGGCTCTCCAAACAAACCAACCAAAACCAATTAAACAAAAAAATGTCTAGTTCTGTAAGATATCACAGAATCGCAGAATTTCTGAGTCTGGAATAGACCTCCAAGATCATCGAGTCTAGCCTATGACCCAATTCCAAGACATCAGCTAGATTATGTCACTAAGTGCAAATTCCAATCTTTCCTTAAACACCCCCAGGGACTCACCACCTCCCTGGGCAGTCCATTCCAGTGTCTAATCACCCTTTCCATGAGGAAGTGCTTCCTAAGATCTGACCTAAACCTCCCCTGGTGCAGCTCCAGGCCATGCCCTCTCATCCTGTCACCAGTTGACTGGGTCAAGAGCCCAGCCCCCACCTGACTACAGCTTCCCTTCAGGTAGTTGTAGAGAGTGATGAGGTCCCCCCTCACTCTCCTCTTCTCCAGGCTGAACAACCCCAGCTCCCTCAGCCTCTCCTCATCAGACTTTCCCTCCAGTCCCTTCCCCAGCCTTGTTGCTCTCCTCTGGACATGCTCCAGCACCTCCATATCCTTCTGGAAGTGAGGGGCCCAGAGCTGCACCCAGTACTCGAGGTGAGGCCTTGATATATGAAAATATACGAGTATACTTGATTTTCATTTTTTGTACAGAAATTATGCAAATGTGTAGTGTTCCAGGCAGGCATCATAAGCAATTCAAATACAGCAGGGGAGTTTTTTACTACTTTTTAAATTTCAAACTTCTCTGGGAAAAATTGTAGATTTTCATATCCTGCCAGCTAAGTATAACAAACAGTCAATAATGTATGGGAAATAATTCTTTTGGTTTTTCCACTCTGTGTTTAGCTTCTCCCACCATTTTGAGAAATATCTGCTTTACCAGTATTAAAAGCACGCTGTTATTGTCTGCTTCTTCTGTTTCCACATTCTTATTATTATCAAAAGCAAGGAAATAGTAGAAAATATCCTTAGCCCTAAGGCTAGAACACTGATAAAACTGTCTTGAATCAAAGCTTTTGAGACTCTTCTCATTTATTTCCAGCAGACTCTGTTTGAAGCACTGTATCCAGAAGGATCTGTGTATCTCAGAGCGACAGTCCTTGTCACAACAAGGTTACAGTAGATAACTGCAGTTCTCATTTGCAGTGAGTGAGAGAGGCAGGATTAGTCATTCTGACTCCTGCCATCTATCTTTACAGGGGAAGATACTAATAGAAAGAAGGGCTATCATGAACATACAAAAATGCATACATTACTGCAGCTGCACAAGATAATGAGTAGTAAATTCCCTTCTATTTCCACCACAAGCTAATCAGTCTCAATAAAATTATCTTCATGTGACTATGTTGTATGAAATATTTTTTCCAATAGTTTATTGAAATTTAATTCTTAATTGTAATGAGACTATTTTGTAAATAATCTCATACAAAACAAGCTGGTTTGTGAGTGGGGAAGATAATGGAGCTGATTCTAGCACATTTGTGACTTGTCACTTTGCTCTCAATTAAAAAAAAAAAAAAAGGTCACCTTCTGATGCCTTTTGTCACCTTTTCCAAACTTCTCCCCAAGATTCTCTGCTTCCCCTCCTGTTCCTTATTTATCTTTCCCTAGGATGTGCTGAGACTGGGTTAGAATTATTCACAGTGGATAGGCACAAGGCTTTTAATCAGCTGGCTGATATCTGAATGAAAAGCACTTTTTTTTTTGTCTTCCCTGTCTCTTGATAGATCAGGACCAGAATCCTGCTAAGACCTCTACCCCTTTGTTAGATTTGGGTGAAATTGGCTAATATATTAATAAATTATTAGGGAGGACAGACATATGATCATAGAAGGTGAAAAAGAAATCTCACTGTTTGCCTTTCCACCCCAAACCCAGCGTACGAATGTCGTAACCGCAGAAGGCATCCCCATGTTGGCTCACAATGACTTAGATCAGTGAAAGAAGCACTGTGCTAGCCAGAGGTGACAAAGCTAATGCCCTTCAACAGAACTTTCTTTTAGCTTTTTGTACTGAGTATCTTGATCTACTGATTGGGAAATAACACATTTGTGTCCCTTCCCTGATGCAGACATACCGTAGGACCTTATGTGGATAATAAAACAGTCTGAACTTTTCCCCAGATATCAGTAGCATTTCTTTGTTTTAAGTGAGTGTTGCAAAGGTAAGTCTACTAAAGACAACTGACATACCTCTAGATCAGGAGTGGGGACCAAATGCAGCCATGTGCAAAGATGGAAAAATAAAAAAAAAAAAAGTTTTTACCTCACTTGGGGCTTTTCTGTCAATGTTGACTGCTACTTGTATACCATTGGTTGTGGTGGAAGACGACTGACAGCTGAAGAAGGTGACATATTCAGGTAGGCAACTAGAATCTACCTGTGCGTAAATAGTTTGTACCTTAGTCCTTTTTACTGCATATTCTGAAAAACATTTTTGGCAAATCACTTTACGTCCTGGAGATGGGAAAATAAGCTCAGGACAAGCCTGCAAGAGGACCTAGCTGATTATCAGCACTGGCAGGGCCCAGAGGTCACCAAGAGGCCCCAATTGTCCTGAGCAGCCCCAACTGGCACGCTGACATATACAACTTCTACCCAGCCCATCTGCTTCCAGACCCATGGAGCAGTCCTGCTCCCTGGCACCAAAGCCCTCCTATACATGCTCATCAGGTGTCCTGTTAGGCAGTCTACTGTGTATTTCTTTACAGAAGATTTTAGCATCACTGCTTTGAAACAGTTCTAGCACAAAGCCTTCTCAGTTTGAACTTTTCTGCATGTTTTGCTTGAACATAAATATAAAATTCAAATTAGTTAATGTCAAGGCACTAATTTCAACATAGGTTATTCTGGGTTTTTGTGGTAACCTTATACGGTGACTGCATTTGATGCTAAAGCAGCAACTATAAAAATATATGTGGAATTCTTCACTTACAGAGAAGAATTGTCTTCCAAAGAAGACAACTTCACATGTTCTGATAAGCTGATGCAAATGAGCCTCCTACCCCTTTCAAACTGCCAGGATGGTTCTACAACATAACTGCTTAAAATAAGTGTAATGTCATCATTACCAGCTGGAACAAGTTTTTCTTTCCACCTATTTTGCACCTGTTATTAACATTTTCCATCAGTATTGCTTTGATTGCAATTGAAATTTTTGAAACTTTTCAGGGAATGTTTTGTAGAGTAAAGCAAATAACATTTTATTCCTACCTATCAGATTATAGGAAACTTTCTCATTATGCTAAAAAGAGTGATATATTCTAAAAAGGTGTAAATATTTTTATACATCTTTATATTGAGCATCTGCCATGAAAAATGGTTAACTAACTATTTTCTACAGCATTAACTCACCTCCAGCAAAACAATCTTCTTCTGCAGAACTAATTTATTGAATTATATACAAATCAACAAGCTTTGTGTGTCACAGCATGCAAAACATTAAAGGCCACAAGTTCCGAGCAGTTGGCAACTATGCTGTTCTCAGTTTAAGCTGACTCAGGTGATGTTTCCCAGGGCTCAGTACCGGGGACAGAAATGTTTATTATCTTTAGCAATGATCTGGATGAGGGGGTCAAGTGCAACCTCAGTAAATTTGCAGATGACACAACGTTGGGTGGGAGAGCATCAATCTGCTTGAGGGTAGGAAAGCCATACAGAGGGGTCTGGACAGGCTGGCTAAATGGGATGAAGCCAATGGGATGAGGTTCAACAAGGCCAAGTGCTGAGTCCTCAACTTGGGTCACAACAACCCCACACAATGCTAAAGGCCTGAAGAAGAGTGGCTGGAAAGATGCCTGGTGGAAGGGGACTTGAGGGTGTCAGTTGACAGACAGGTAAGAATAAGCCAGCAGAGGCTTGTATCAGTCTGTCCTCCCTAGTAACAAGTGACAGGAAAAGAGGAAATGGTTTCAAGTTTTGCCAGGGGAGTTTTAGATTGGATATTTAAAAAAAAAAAATTCACTCAAAGGGTTGACAAGCACTGGAACAGGCTGCCCAGGGAAGTGGTTGGGTCACCATCCCTGCAAGTATTTATAAGACATATAGATATGATGCTTAGTGACATAGTTTAGTGGTGGACTTGATAGTGTAAGGTTAATGACTGGAGCTGATGATCTTAAAGGTTAATTTTATCTAAACCATAAAGCTTTACTTAGGGGAGGGTGGATTTTTCTTCCCCTGCAGTTACAGCACAAATATTATGCAGAACTATCTTCCAAGCTTCCAGAATGAAAGTCACCTTCAGGCTGAGATCAAGCAAAGCATAACTTTGGATACAGCAAAGGACAAACTGTAACCACAGGTTACCCTGGGAAACGGTTTTAGTTAGCACATTTTATTACACGGTGTGCACTGTTGCAAGCACTGATGTATGAAGTGTCAGTTTTGAGACATTTGGGAGGTGCAGATGGAAAAGAACATTTCAAAAAGACCATAAATCACATTTTTCCATCATATTTTGCTCATATATTCTCTAGAATCACCCCTTCATATTATTGTAAAATAAAGCTGTAAAATTTTAATTTTATGCCAAAATAGCCACACTTATCCATCCGCTAGTGAATTCATTTTAGTAATGATAATAGGATCGAGGGAGAAATTGTGTGCAGGATTTTTGATATTTAAAAGGATGGATACACACAATTTCTCTCCCTACACTGCACAAGAGACATTCTGCTTCAAATGAATCATGAAAATAGTAATAAGGTTTGTATGTTGTGCACTCTTTTGTACTCAAAAATACTGAAACCTATTTTTTAAAGAAATGTTGGACATAGGCTACTGTATGTGCCCAAGGGATAGAGGACGTCTTCTTCATCCATTGGATTTATGTGCAGAATGGTAATTCTTAAAAAATCTTAAGAAAGTTACATACATCATGACTTTAAATTAGCCTGAACTTCAAGAAAGAATATCGCTTCTTTAGGTGGGTAACAAATGCCATCTTAATCAAAACTAGACAAATTCTCCACTGCTGCTAAACTACTGTGGGTGTAGAAGAAAATGTAGAAGTTAATGTGAGTCCTCCCCAGTTCTCTGACTCAACCAGGCAGCAATTCAGAAGTGTAGTAAATATCTTTAAAGTGTGCACTCTAGCATTCTGAAGTGGTAATTGTATTCCAGCTGGGTACAGATGAAGTGCAAAGTCATGTTTCAAGTTCCAAGGGGAAAGAAAAAAAATAATAATACAAAAAGTTTAAAATACCTCCTTAGTTTCCTTTTAATGCTTGATATTAGTATAGCTTTCTGCTGGTTTTGTATATCTCATTCTTAGTTGGTCTATATGTTACGAGTGAATCCTCAGTGTTTACCAAGAGGCTTTGGATTCCAAAAGTCTATAGGTGCCTAAAAGCGGTGTGAGTGATACAGGAAACTCCTACAATTTCAGTGATGTAGTGTCTTGAAGACTCTGCCAAGCCACAGATGTGTAAAGAAAAGAATGGAGAGTATTTTCCATCTCTACCATGCCATATGAAAGCTACCTTAAAGGAGAGCCATGCTCCAAAGAATTCAGCCCAAAACCACTGCATGAATTATTTCAATTTCATCATCAGCTGCTATGAAAGAACCCCCACCAGGGTGTTTGTAAAAAAATCCTCATATATTTGGGTGTGATGAAGCATTTTTTACTGTGTGAACTGCTCACCTATTATTTTTTCTCTGCGTTCTGGGAAATGTCTGATAATAAAGCCTACATGAGGTCAGTCTCATAATTATAGCTGTTGACACAGTTTTTCCTCTTCCCTGGATACTTTAGATCATAGTCTGCAAAGCCAGAAGTATCTCCAAGACTAAAACCTACTGATTGCATTAACCAAAAGCACTTAGTACCTACCAAATATCTAGATCTTTGAAGTAAAAAAAGATCAGTGCTGGCTAAAGGAAGTAAAATAACAAGATCCTAGAAGAACACAGCATTAGGTGAAATGCTTGGCAGTTAGATACTGCCAGGTTTACGTGGTTGAACAAAAATATGAGAAACAGCTGATACCTTGTCAAGGTTTAGGGTCAGGGCTGTCTGCGGATAACAGATGCTCTCTGTTAACCTCTCTCCCTTCCCAAAGGGGAAGATAAGATATAAATGTTGAGATAGAAGCAGACACTGTCTGCAAAAATATGCCATTAACTTCAGACAGTGCAGTTAGTTAGAAGAGACTGAGCTGAAAAGTAAAATCACTGAAAAGAATTAGTTCTGTTCTAACTCAAACATATCTCCAGTTAAAAAAAGTCATATCTGTTAGCATACGAAACATTTTTTTATATAGTAAAAGTCCTAGAAATTACTTACTCAGAAATATTAGAAGTTATAAATATATATATAGTTATGTTTCAGATTAAGAAAAAAATAGTTTGTCAGTAACTCTTACTGTTAGCTACCTTGTGCTAGTACTGGAATCAACATAGCAAAAAAACTTCTCAGAGATTAGTCCTGATTGACAACAGAAACATGCGGGTAGATACAAGTGATTGGGAAAAGGAATTTTCTATAGTGCAATCAGTTTTCTTTTTTTCATAAACATAATATTCTTGTTTATCAGATATTTGTATGATATAAGAAAGTATCCCCACTATTTTACCCAAGTATCTTTACTAACTCAGACCAGACAATCTTAATGTTTCTTCCTCTTAGCTAATCAGCTCTAAATGAAATCACTTATAGCTGGATGCATGATTTATGTGCACCTTTATATTATTCTAGTGCACACCTGCTGGGCAGGTCCTGCTGAAAATTTCTAGTGGATTTCTGGCCACTGGAGATTGGAAACAAAGAAGTCTATTAAATTTCTTAAAGTGAACACTGCTGAATGACAAATATAACAGGTAGGACAATGCTTCTATACAGCAGGTAAAGAAATGAGTAGACTGCTATTAGTACTATGAAAATTTTAAGTAGAAGGAAGCTCTACATCAGCACAAGTGTGACGTGAGACAAGGTCTGTGCATAGCAGTAACATGTTTTTATCGAACTTTTCTGCACACAGATCCTTCTTCAGATCTGAGACAGCACCAACAGATTTGGGAGCTAAATGCAAGTCGGTGACTTGCAGATTGGGGATATGTATACTGGTCAGCCCACTCTTGAGAGCAGTGAGCTTGGGTAGTGAGGAATACAATTTTATGACAAGATGAAAGACAATGCACTTGCACTTATACACTTAAGTGCATGAGAGGAAGTAAGACAGTTGTTGATTTTAGCAGTGTATCACCAGTACTTCATATGGCTGATGCTTTTATGTGTTGGGTGTGAGCATAAAATGTAAAGCTTCTCTAGCTGCAAATCTTCTGTTGTGTAAGAATTGCTAATCTCCTACAATTTCCATAAGAATATAGACCAGATTGTTTAGGTATTGAGAGATAATGAAAGGTATGTGCTTAGAATAGACACTGTAAGCTTTTAAAACATCCTGTGGCCATTCACATTAATTATTCAGTATCTAGGAATAACTTGAGTACTGTAGGATTAAAAGGGGAAGGAAATTCTGGAAATAAAATACAATGTTTAATTGCTTAATTTTATATTCTCTGGAACTGATGTCAGACCTTCTAGTTCGTGTGCTAGAATAACTTAAAAAGCAGAATTAAGAACAGAAATGTTCTTCAGATTTTTGTTAATGTCAGCTCTCTCATATGGTAAACATGTAATGGTTAACAGACATATAATTTTGCCATTTACAGGGGACATAGGGTTCCTTTAAGATTTATTATTGTAGGATTGTCTTAATTCTTTCTAGATATTGCAAACGCTAAGTGTTTAAAAACTGTAGTCTTAACTACTTCAGGCCAGTCATATCACTTATTATGATGCTTCCTTCTCATTTGACTCCTCTTCTTTTGCATTTTTTTTTCCTAAGGAAGCATATTGTGCTGTGAATATGCAAATTCTTTAATATATGTAGAATTTATAGGCAGGGAAGACTTTCATGTTTTAAGTCAATGCAGTTTTAGCTGTGTTCTGTTGAAAAGTGGACTTCAGGGACTACCAGGAATCTCCAAACTGTCTAATGAAACATGATCATATTGGATTTACATTTTATTTTGTGCATGTACATTGATATCAGAAATACTGCCACCATAAAAGAGAGATCAATTGATGTATACACATTACTAACAGGAAAATATTGCTGTGGTAAATTATTTACACTTTGGATAATAAACCACACTTTTTGGAGAAGCCAAGGTAAATTGTGACTTGGAATTTGGGTTAATGCTTAATTCTTGGAGTGAATTGCATAAATACCTATCTGTGTGTGTGTATGTATATATATATACAAATAGAGGGTGGGAGATGAGTAGATGGAGAATAGTTCTGAGAAGGACTTGGGGATTTTGGTCGATGAAAACCAGCCAGCAACGTGTGCTCACAGCCCAGAAAGCCAATCACATCTTGGGCTGTATCAAGAGAAGCATGGCCAGTAATGGTTTCAAACTGAAAGATGTTAGATGTAGATTAGATATTAGGAATAAATTCTTTACTGTGAGGGTGGTGAGCCACTGGAACAGGTTGCCCAGAGAAATTGTGGATGCCCCCTCCTGTAAGTGTTCAAGGTCAGGATGGGGCTTTGAGCAACCTGGTCTAGTGGGAGGTGTCCTTGGAGTGAAAGGATGAGGGGCAGTGGTTTTAAATTAGAAAAGAGTGGATTTAGATTGGATGTATAGAATAAGTTCTATACCATGAGGATGGTAGAACACTGGAACAAGTTGCCCAGGGAGGTAGTTGAGGCACCATCCCTGGAGACAACAAGGTGAGGCTTGACGAGGCTCTGAGCAACCTGCCCTAGTTGAAGATGTCCCTCAGCAGGGAGGTTGGACTAGATGACCTCTATAGGTCCCTTCCAACCCAGACATTTCTATGATTCTATGATCTTTAAGGTTCCTTACAACCCAAAGCATTCTATATTTCTATATAAATAATTACAAAAAGAATAGAATACACCTGCTTAAGATGTTTGTGGAACAAAAGCACAAATATAGTGTTAACTTCCATATACAGTTCCTTATAATCAAACATATCACTTTGGCAGTGTCTTTGAAAAAATCATGCTTTCATTCTTTCTTGTTCATTTTCCTGTTTTTCAGATAGTTCTTATTTATATAAGCTAAAGGAAATAGGTTTCAAATAATGAAAGCAGTAAATACCGTGTAGGGTTCACATGAAAAAAAAAATCGAGACAACCTGTTGCTTCTAATGTAAGGAAAAAAAACAAATGAGAAATATGGCTAATCATTTCTTATTACTGTGCCACCACATCTATGTTTCATACTTTGTAAAAATGCTTTCAGATATAATATGTTCAGCAATGTTTGAAACATTTTTTTTTCCCATGCATTTTCCTTGGCTAATACTGCTAGACGAAGCATTTTGTATTCTGTTTCACTTTGTTGCTATGCAAAAAGGTTTTCCCTTAGGAAAATAAGACTTCCTAAAGTGCAACACTTGAGAAGCATATTTAAAAAACCCTCCTTGCTCTTATGAAAGCTCTAAAAAAGGCAATTAATTTCTTATTCCTTTGATAACAAACCCCTTTTCTTCACAGGGACATAAAATAATTTGTTTGTCTAAAATGTTTGACTATATTAATTACTTTCTTAATATTGATCTGAGGAAGAACATGACTGAGTCATCCCTGAAAGAGGAGTTAGTGTTGCAGAGTAACTTCAGCTGCAGTATTTTCTTTGTTTCTAAGCCAACAGTTTTGGGCAATTGTTCTTCAAATCTTAATGGAAAAATCAGCACAGACTTGTATCTGTATATACAAAAAAACCCCAAACACATAATAACACCAAGGTATGAGAGCATTGGCAAAATGTTAACATTCTATCCTACAGATCACAAGCATAAATCTGACAGAAACTCAGTTTAATAAACAGAAGTAGTGTGTGTTGTTAGTGGCTTGCAAAGTGTCACACTTTCCTGGTTTCCTGAGAACTGATGTGCATAGCAATAAACATTCATATTTGTCAAAAATTAAAGGTAAAGGAGTAAATGTGCATGAAAAACAAACCACCTTTCTCTGTGTTTTCCCACTTAGACACAGATCTTCCACTTTGGGAGATCAGAGTATCTGTCATGAAAGGCAACACCTTTAATAAGGATACTGGTGCAGCTAGATTCTACAGAGTGGTCTGAACCTCTGCAGCTACCAATCCTCTGTCTTTCTTAACATCTAATTTTCTCCGAAAATATTTTTTTTTAATGGGGACGTGAAACCTTAAGGAAAGCAAGGGGTAATGAGGCAACAAAAGGCTGGAAGGAAATTGGTACAAGAGCTGGCTAGGCCGCTCTCCATCATTTATCACCGCTCCAGGCTAACCAGGGAGGTCCCTGAGGACCAGAAATTCTATGATTGTGTGATTCTGTGAAATCTTTGGTCTATAAACACTGTCCAGATCAGTCCAATCCTGACTCTTGAGAACTGTGGCTCATCTGCAGCTGAGCACACCCATCAGGTATGCTGAAGGATCTGTGTTTTGACAAGAATTTGCATCTAAGGCAAGTTACCAGAAGAAACAAATCAGAGAAGTTTAAGGTCAAGACGTCCTCAGGAAGGTGTTTCTGATGGGCATGAATAAAAGCAATCAATCACAGTGCTAATGGCACTGCAGTATTCCAGTGGATCATTTCAACCTATTACTGCCCAGCAGTTTAACCAAAACACAGTTGTTTAACCTCTAAGTGCACAGGTGCAAATACACATCTTTAGGATTTTATGAAATCCTCAAAATCACTGTGTGCCAAAATTTACTGTAATCTGCAGAAAAGGGAAACATCTTAATCATAGGTTAACCTCTGTATCTATGTATATACCTGTGTGATCTGCTTTTTGCTTACTGAGATTTGTTAACTCCTACCTAAATCACTTCATTGATTATAAACAATTATTGATTATTGACTAATTAAGCATTTCTATAATATCATACAGCCTGATCTTGTAATTTACTGTAATGGTGTTAACTCACTTTAAATTGCTGCTATCTCAAACTTATGTAGGAACCACAATGTCATGTTAAAGCACTACCACTGAAGTACCTGTACCCAAATTCTCTTAGTCATAAACCACTGAGCAAGTCTGGGACTAAGGGTGGGTCTAGCCTCATTCTTTGATGGAGTTCAGAGAGGAATTTAGAGCTCTGTCAAGCCCCACCTTGAACGTCTCCAGGGATGGGGCCTCAACCACCTCCCTGGGCAACCTGTTCCAGTGCTCCAACCACTCTCATGGGAAAGAAATTCCTCCTTATTCCTAATCTAAATCCACTCCTTTCTAATTTAAAACCATTGCCCCTCATCCTTTCACTACAGGCCTTTTTAAACAGGCCCTCTCCAGGCTTTTTATCAGCTCCCTTCAGGTACTGGAAGGTGGCTATTAGGTCTCCCATCAAGGTATGCTTCTTTAGATAGTCTTAGTAAAGGAAGACCTTTTTTATTTATTAGCTTATCTTTCATACCTAAAAACTCTCTCTAGATTGTAAAATATATACAAATAATTTAATTAGTGAAGAAAAAAAAAATTAACAGAAACCAAGCAAATCAGAATTCCAGGCTTTTAATATCTTAATATTAAAGGAGTGAAACATAACTATCACACACTATATTAGTATTGAGAGAAGCACAAAGACACTACAGTTCTGAATTGGCTTTGGCCTGTTGTCATAAAAACAAGTAATAAAAGGTACACCTGGAAAAATAAAAAGTTAGGAGACAGACATATATAGGTCTTAAAGTTCCATGATTGCCTGCAAATTTTACTCACACTGACATCTCAATAGTTTCAGAACATTTTTTTTATCTGGATTAATATCTGATGAAGAAGAGATTGTTGCTTATTGAAGATAAATACTCAGGTTATCTTAAAGATAACTTAAAGGACAGTCTATCTAAGACACACTGCCAAAACTGAATACTTTTCCAAGTGGATATTCAGTTTAACACCTCTTGTTTGTTTAAAATGTAACATGTTTCAAGAGTGTAGGCAAAGTTAGATTTGAGTGGACAGATTTACTTGCTTACTTTAGGAAGAAGACTGTGTTAAGATTAGGTTTGACTAGAAATCACTCTTTATAGTTAAGAAAATTCTAAAATGGAATAGCTACAATCTTTTATAGTTGCAGCCCTAACTTTTAGCTTTCTTTAAACTCTCAAGTCCACAGTATTCTTAAAAGCTTCGATAGAAGTACTTCACATTTATAACTGATTCAGCCGAAGGATATTTGGCTGATTTTCAATACATAATGAATACAGAACATGACCTGATGTATTTGAAGCAGTCAGGAATGCTCACATTGAATCAGTATTATAACAAATGTAAAGAATGGATGCTTGCTGGTCCAAGAGCACTGAAAGTGAATCTCTATGTCCAACATGAACTCCCACATTCAGCCATTGATGACATTATCTTTTGTGTACTTAAATAATGTTAAATTATTCAAACAATGTTTATGAAAATACATTATGGTTTTTGCTCTATGCTCTCTACCATCCCAGTTTGCTTCAAATGGGATGTTTCTTCCACTGACTTTGTCTCTTATTTGGCACACTGGCTATTTAGTATACAACTGGTATAACTAGTAGTTTCATTTCCATGCCATTCTCTGATTCCAAACCTATAAGAGGTTTTGAGCAGAGCAGGCAGGGGTTTTGGTGTATATTCTATTCCTTAGTTCTTGCCACAAAAAAAAAGTTGTATGTAAGCATTTGTTGGAGAAAATATGTTTGTTCATTGTTTTTCCCTTAACATCTGTGTGTTTCTTTTCAGGTTTTATTCAGCTTTGTATTTCTCTTGCACTTGTCCTCCACTCTACCACTGCATGTTTCTCAGACCTGCACATTTTGTGTTCAGATGATGGCTTGATGAATGTCTAGACATGTGATTTACATTTAATCACAAGAGAGATATAGTTTTAATCTTCCTGGTAAAAGCAAATGAAGGAGTGAAAAGTAAAAGAACTTAAAGGAAATTTGGAAGAAGGGGGATTTACTCTGGGTATGTGAGATTGCTTAATGTATTGTTTAGCAGATTTTGCTATCTTCCTTTGTAGAGACTATTCTAATTTAATTTCTACTTGTAGGAAAAAAACTGCAGTGCTGGAAAAGATGTCATGCACATTTTAATTAAAACATTGGTCATGGCTGAATGACTTAAGAAATTTTGAAACTGAAGAAACTTAACTCTCTCTCACACACATGTGGAAGGGGAGATATTCAAGACATCCAAGAATTACTTCATATGAAAGCCCAAGTACCTACTTAAACTCTGAACAGTAACAAACAGACATAGATATATAATAGCTATACGCTTTCCAAGTGGTGAGTCCTGCTTTTACTGGTTTCTCATTTTGAACCCACCCCCACCATTTTTTTTCCTAAGTGCTATATATTCTCCTGACATAATGAACAACTTTTCCTTTGAGAACAAGGTGACACATCAGCCATTTTATCATTGCCCTGTGAGCTGAATTTTATATGGTAAATCCAAGAAGAAATATTTTCCAGTAAAACTTTCTCAGTGTTTCTCCCTGCTCTGTAGGAACTAGACATGCACTGCCTAAATCAAAACACCTAAATGATCCCCAGTGTATGAACCTGGGAGATGCAGAAAACCAAGGCTGTCCTTGCAGAGGATCTGCTCCTTTGTACCAAACTTCTGCTGGTTAGAGTTTGGGCATTGTCCAGTTGTTTATCGTCATTTAATTATAAGAACCCCCTTTATGAGGCCTTATACTATAGTAGTTTTCGAAGAGTAGGTGTGTGGATAGTGAAGAATTTCTGAATGTGCATGAATACACATATTGTGGTACAAGTCATAGGAGTGCATTCATTATCCAGCAGCACAGAGAGTTCTTGTCAACAATCTTAAAGTGAAAGAGCACCAGACTCTGTGGCTGTACTCACCCTTTCTATGGTTCAGGTCAGCCAGCATTGCTCGCAGACATGTACTGAACAGGAGTTTTATTGCCTGATTTGAAACACAATTATGAGTCACTTTGGTATTGCTGACGCTTGACACTGGAAATGGAAGAAAGGAATTTTGGATAAAAGGAATAAACTTTACTAATTTTTTTTTAATTTTTTTTTTTTTTTTCCCCAGTAGAAAGGCAGCTATGAAATGTTGAGAAAAAAATTTAAATGTACTAACCATTTAATCCTGTAATGGATCTGTGCACAAAAGAAACTCAGGATACCTGGTACAGAGTGGGAAGCTAGGAAGGTAGGTTTCCCGCATGAAAAATTGAGAAATGGAGAAATGGGTTATCTAGAGCTACTTCATAGGATAATACAGGACACAGGGGTGTGTTGTCATTGAGATGCTGCAGTCAGTAATTCTGTTCAGGTATAGGTATATATTCCTGGACCTGAAACTGCTCTGATTATGAGTTTACCAAGGCTGGTTTTTCTCCCTGTAGAAATTATGACCCTTGCTTCTGCATTTGCAGCATAATTTAGAAACAAAACTGCCTTTCCACAGAATGCTAGGTTTAGTTTTATTACATGGGTGTTCAGTTTTACCTCCACTAGCCATCCTTTTTGCAAAACCTTATCAGCTTCCTCTCTGCCTTCCTTTCAGGAGAGTGTGTTAGCCATTAGCAAGTGCTCCAGTGCTGCTCTAGTCTTGCTCTTCATCTTCCCAGTGAATTATAGATACTACTCTTACACAACAGTACACTTCTAATGGAATACATCTAGATGTCTCAAACAGAATACATCTAGATGCCTCAAACCATAACTGGTTCTGGCTCTTAGTGTTAGCTGTTGTTAACGTTGATGCTTCTGATAATTGCAGCCCAGAGACTAGGATCACTTGCTTTTGATTTCAAGGATAATTCAGTATGCTATTAAATAAACATTTGATTACACAGACCATGCCCGTAAAATAATCTACTGACACAGATACTGTTCTTAAGTATTTAAATTATGAATTCTTACAGATTAGAATTTGAAATATCTTCCTTTTTGCACTTTAGACATTTGACATTTCTTAACTGTTATCCTCATTTCATTCTAAAATGGGCAAGATGTTCTTCCATCCAAATTATAAAAACTGTACTTCTGTGTACTATAAACAGATTTAAAAATATACATACTCCCAGATATTTTTAACTATGTGACTCTACCTAAATACCTTATCTCATCTTTGAGGAATACTGAAGGCAAAAGCATTCTGCAAGAACAATACCCAATTTCTTAATTTCTTAAAAGTAGGTGATTTTTACTTTTTATACATAAGAAGCATTCAAAAATTTAAATATCTAGCAGTGTGTTTAAAATATGTCTTCTTTTTTTCCTTTCTTTATAATCGATTCTGCTTCTTAATTCATTCTGCTTTAGTGATTAGAGAGGTACTATGCCAACTACCTTAATCTGTTGAATCACAATAGTCCTTATTAAGGGTGATTATTTAGGGCAACTTAATGTGACTCAATATATAACTCCCAGTGAAAAATGTATTGTATTTATAATTTTAAGGGCAAGTGAATGGAATAATAAAAGCTGTATAAAAAATAAAAATAAAATAACAATGTCTGTGATTATAGAAAACAAAACTCATTCCTTACAGATATAATCTCACATGCTTCAAGGAATAAATCCTGATCCAACTTCCACTAGAATTAACAAGCTTTATATCAACTTTAACAACGATTGAGCAGTACTTACCAAGTTTCAGAAACTAAACACTTTCTTAGGAACCCTGGGATCCATTCCCCTCTTTTGCATCCCATTCTAGCATTGACAAAAGCAGACACAGAGGTATGATAACTGATCTAATAGTCAGTGGATTAATAATTTCAGTGTTTTCCAACAGATAAATTCCATATAACTTACACAATTTAAGAATCAGCTCTAAGACTCTAAACCCCCAAATTTTCCTCTAGCTTAAATGCAAGTAAATCTAGACCTTGATGTATGAACTAAAAATGTCCTTTGCTGGATGATTGCTTCCAACTGCTCTTGTAACTAACTCATGTCACAAAAACATTTAGAAGTAAAACTAGTTTAACAGGCTGATTTCCATTTTCCAATGAAAAAATTTGTGTATCTTGTTCAGCATTTCGATTTCATAGCCTGTTTTCACACTGCGATCTTACTCATTTGTGCCATTAGTCTGTCAAGGAAGAGTTATAGAAAAGGTAAAGGAAGATCAGTTCGTGTTGTAAATGGAAGTGCCAGCTAATAGATGTAGAAGATGTAGAAGCAGATCCAAACACATGTCCCCTGTCTGTTAATCTAGGGTAGACAAAAGTTATGGTCATTTTTCACAACTGCTTCAATTTCTATTAACAATTCAGTCCTGAAATATCCTCATATATGACTGCATAAATCTTACAGGTGTAAATGGGAGAGTAATTTTTTTGAATGAATCATTGTTCAAAATGAAGTACATTCTGGAGGTGCTGAGATCCATTCCCTATAATCATTAGATGTGTCTGTGGCTTCAAGGCACTCCAAAGTTTAAGTTCTGTATTTTTAAACAGCCCCAAAAGACACCTTTCTGTTTTGTTCAAACCAATGAGCCTTATGTGTTCTTCAGTGCATTTACATCATATTTGGCTGATGCAACAGTGGAATACAGTTCCTCTAGAAGATTTCATGACAGCAAAGAGGGCATATGGTTATCACAGAAATGGAGCATTCACTATTCAAATCCTTGTATGGCCTATATAATAGATAGTTCACTAAGCATATGAATTGTATCTGTAGAAATTATTAATATTACAGCAGTATTAATAAAAATTCCAAATCTATTCAGCTCAATAATAAATCCTGAATAGTTAAATTGTCGGTATTTCCAATACTAATGAAGAATTTAATAGCATGTACCTCACAGCAAATCTTGATGCAAGATTGAAAATCAATAACTGATTCAATGAACTTCTCTCTGTGTATACAAGAGAAAAAAGTTTCAAACATTCAAATGATTAAAATGCAAATGATAAATTTTCTAATTGAATTAACCTAACTGCTTTTTTTCAGTTGGAAGTGTTCAGATATACCATAGACCTAAAAAATTTATGGGGGAGTTCAACAACTTCTGTTAGCTTTATTTTATATTCTATATTTTATTGCATTTTTATATAATATTTTAGGCAAAAATATATCTATTATAGTCTATGTAATATATAATAGTATAATGTTACATATTTT